>AYEL01089341.1:0-10757 GCA_000484575.1 Olivierus martensii | reverse complement strand
CGCTTTGTGTAGATAAGAAATTGTCGACTCAGCGGATCGTTTCCTTTTTTTTGTTTTTTTTTTTAACTCGCTAGAAATGATAAGCAAAATATTGTTTATATATATATATAAGCAAATATAAGATATTTTTCGAAATTGTTTTAGGGAATATAAATATTTAATATTTATAAATATAGTAAAATAATAATGTATTTTGTTGTTTATTTATATTTAATAAATACAGAATAAAAATCTATACAGGCGCATATAAATTCTTATTAAATAATTTCTGAATATTTTAATTTAATTATTCTATAAGAAATAATAATTTAAGAATTTTTTAATGAATTTTTTTTATTACGTTCGACATTTTTCGAATAAAAAAAAACTTTATGAAGTTATCTTTTTTGTATAGAACAATATAAACAACAACAATATTTAATAATAAAAAAAATTCGTGTTTTCTAAAGCTTCTTTCGCATTATAAAAATTTCTAAACCTTTTCCAAACAAACTTAATTATTCAAATTTTAAAAATAAAAACAAATTTAGAAATCTCAAAAAAATAAAAAATAAAAAATAGATATGGCTATATCTAAAATAAATTGCATTTATTTGAATACTTTGATTTTTCTATCAATATTATTTAAAATAAGTAAATTCTATTTCTCAAAAAGAAAAATAAAATTATTTTTTTTATTTTAATAAAAAAATAGAATTTAAAAATTTTTTCCTAGAAGAAACGTTTGAAAAAATTAAACTTTTTCTAAAAATTTAACTTTTAAAAAACGAATAATCTCTAATTTGATTGTTTCTTTGTACGAGTGAAGTTGGAAGAAGTCGGATTAAGTGAAAAATTACGGTAATTCATTGAATTAATTAGAATTTGATGCTTCAAAGTCGGGATCAATAAACGACGACTCGACTTTTATTTAAACGTAATATTTACAAGTGATAAAATCTCAAACGTCTACCGAAGTAAACTTAAAATTAAGAATAAAAAAAAAGTAAGTATATATATTTATATATATGCAAAAATTATGCAAACAGAAAGAGTACATTAATAGGTGGAAAGTTACGAAACCAGGTGTCCATGATCGTATGGAATTTTGTCAATAAATCAATATTAGCATAAAGCCATTGGCTAGAAAGTTTGATTGGAAAATGGAAATATGATGCTTGTTAGAAAGTTGCGAATGACTTTTGGAGTCAAATGACTTTTGATTAAACTTTTTTTTTATTTGTACGAAAATATTACACAGCTAAACTTTTTTTTTTTTTTGAAAAAAAGAAGTGTAATGAATATTTAAAAATATTCTATCGATAAAAAGTGACAGGGAGCTCACCAAATATCGCTGACTAAATTATTTGAAGTAATTAAGAAAGTTTGCTCTATCATTCAAATTAAGATAGTAAACATGCTTACACATGATATACTGTAATGTTTGGAGACTTTGTATAAAAGAGCAGAGTTTGGTGTTCACTGCAGTACACGATGTAAATCTGTCAGTTAAAGCTGTGGATGCAATTAGCTTTTAGAAACTAGTGCCATGTTTAGATCGGGAGAAGTAAACTGTGGAAGTAATTGTTAAGTCTATTGTATAATTACATACATCATTGGATGAAACTGCAGTGTTAAATCACATTGGTTAATGTCAACAAGTTTGTGTGGGTTCCAAGTCATTCAAACTGTTTGCCAAAAATATAATAAAGTTTGGAAAGTCGCTGATAGAATACGATAACCGTCTAATTTGAGATTACTGCATGATAAAATTGCACATTTTGAATTATCTATTTCCTTTTCATAATACGACGATCTCTCATTTACCAAATATTTAATCTGTTTAGTTCCTTTGCAAGGAATGATTCATGTTATTATTTAGTTGAAATCCTTTATGTTTGAATAAATATTCAAATCTGTTTAGTTCCTTTGCAAGGAATGATTCATGTTATTATTTAGTTGAAATCCTTTATATTTGAATAAATATTTACGAAAATATGCTAAAAATGTAAGATAAATACGGTTGATTCTCGAAAACTGCACTCTGACTTGCTGGTGAAGGGTTCTCTCTCTCATTGATGCAGCTGTCTGGTATTTAGCCCTATAATTATACAAGTTAGATTGAAAGCATTGACTCCATCTTGCCAGTAGCGATTTAGGTAATATTGTTCTGAAATGTCTTGAAGTTTGGGTGGAGAGGTAAGAACAGTGATTAATAGCGTACGCAAGCACATCAATCTTGTTGGAGCAACTAATCGTTTGGCCTCTACATTCTAAGGTTAAGGATTACTCACTCATACAGCAGAGATAATGAGAATGATATACTTCTATCTTTCCCCCTTCTCTTTATCTATTTCTTTTTCATACAGAAGAGGAGGGATTTTTTATGACCTTTATAAGAAACCCTGTCTAATTTCTGTCTGTAACTAGTTGATAAGAGGACCATATGAATGATAATAGAACGGATAAAAAAATACAACTTACTGATTTCTGAAATTCGAATATATAGTCGCATATTACGATATTCCAGAACTTTGCAAAGAAAACTGAAAATGTATCAGTTTGCAAGTTAGAAACTTTAATAAATACGAGTCTAGAATATATTTTTATTTATTTTTTTTTGTACTTTTGGCAAACAAATTTTATTAATCTACACGAAAAGATCTTAAAACATTTGTTAAAAATTTATTGTAAAAATTTTCTACAGGACCTGTGTCTTGTCTGTTCTTGTTAAATATTTAATTGTGATAAAATTCTTAATATATAAACTTCATAAAATTTATTTTTCGACTTTAAAATGTAGAAACATTATTGTTAAGATAGAAGGATATACAATATATGTACTATGTATCAGTAACTTTGCTGAAATCCGCAAAACGGATTTTGTCCTCTTAAGTTAAGATCATCAATCATACTTCGGAGTGTTCATAGTTAGTGTAGCAGATATTTTCTTTTCTGGCAACAAATATTTCAAGAATTTCGTGCAATTGCAACCTTTTCAATTGTAGTTTAAACATTTTTTTCCCTTCCTTTTCTGACTGTTCTTATTTTTATACTATTTTTATAAATAAAATTGCATTTAAAACGAAAGTTTAAGTTGAATTTGCAAATTAAATTTACCAAAAATTTAATATAGATCTGTATGAAGTTAAAAACACCGGTAGACAAGGTACAGGTTTTGTTGTAATTTTGCTGTTATCTAAATTGCAAATTTTAATCCTAACAACTTAACCATACAACTGCGTTATCTAATATATGGTTTAACAGATAAAAATTTGAACATTTGATCTACACCCTTTTGGTATTTTGTATTATATTGTAGGAAAGTTGCAATTTCTTCCTTTTGACTGGCTTCCTTTTAAAACCGCTTACTAAATGGATAAAGAAAGATTAGATCTCTTCATCACATTTTCCTACCACAGTTGCAGTTTTTAATAAAAATAGGCACAGAATCATTTTATCTAGTGAAACTTTTAAATTGGCCTTGTTAAAAAGACTTTTTTTAAAACTGATTTATCGCATTATTTCCATTTAATATTGTATAATTTAGATAGATCTCTTGACACACGTTCAAGGATGTAATTACTCGCTATGCTTTCGAATTACCTACTTCGACAGATAAAAACTTTATTCTGTGCTGGCTGACAACTGAAGATCAAGAATCACTGTTAAAAATCAATATTTAAGTTGCTGCTGATGGAGATTTTTAAGTTTTATTTGCTATTCATAACAGAATTATTTAAGAAAATATGCAAAATTAGAAAAATTTGTTAAAATTGTTACAATTTTATTTTTAACTGTATTTTTGTATAATTTTTTTAAAACTAATTATACAAATTATAGAATGAAAGGGATAAAAATAATATATATATTTATTTTCAAATTTTAAACTATATTATTTTACCTTTACAATGATGAATCATGATAAAACGCTTTAATCTGCATCAAAAAAGCAAAATATAACTGACTGGTGAGCAAAATTTGGGTTTTCAATTTTTCATTTATTTTTTGTATTTTTTGTAACAATAAAAAGTTTACTATATATAGCCTATTCATACTATGTATATAAAGATGATTATAACAGTACTGTACTTGTTTATGTTTAATGTTTTATACTGATTAAAAATAATCAAAAAATATTCATTTTAGTAATTAAAAAATATAAAAAAAACATAAGAAACATTCATTTCAAACCTAATATCGTTAATATTGAATCTGAAGTATTTTTTATCAGTCAAATCTACTCAAATGAGTAAAGATCAATAAACCAAAATAATCCAACGCTTCAGTAATCCGGAATATCGTCAATCCGGATTACCAATCCTATTGATAGTCCTGATTAATGACGTTTACTCTAATACAAAATTAAAAATTTTGCATCATTTTGTTGAGATACAATATAAATAAAGCCGGATGCAAGTTTATCATTTAATAAATTTTATCTTTGGCAAAATATCGAATATGTTACAATAGATTATCACGAAACGCCAGTTATAATTAACTAATTATTCTATGTATTCAATAGTAATAATAATGCAATATTCATCCCCTTTAAATGTTAGAAATAATTAGAAACAATTGATATCTCTCATCACGTTAGGAGTTTTCATTAGAATGGCATTACTACGCCATATTTTGACGTAATGACTTCTAATAACTAGAAATTATGATTACAACGCTTCATCACAGTTTATATCTAATCATCCATCATATACTAGAACATAATGTAAGTCATGAACATAAAAATTGAATTAGTTAATGAAATATATATATAAACTGCAGACAGTAATTTACTTGAAGACATTTAATTGTGAATAAATCCTCAAAATTATTCTTATCATCTAGAATAATGGGTTAAAAAAATCTCCATTAAAATTTGCTTGTTAAAATATTCGGGATAAAATAATAAATATTGTAGTTTTCCAGGAAAGAAACACCAGATTTTCGACACTTTTTTATTTTTATTCTTACTTACGAGTTGATAATGCCTTTAGTTTTAATTAAAAGGAGGAAAATTAAACAAGTCTCAACATGGTAAAAGACAAAACAAGACTTTATTCTCTAAGGTACTTCCAGGTAGAATTAATTTAAGATTGAAAGTGTAAAGTTTTATGACAAGTGAAAGCAATTTCAACTTGAAGCGGGGATAAAAAGTAATTTTATCAGTAAATAATTGAATTTGTTAGATATCTTGTAATTCATTATATGCATCGAAAAGGTTAATTTAAAGGGGGAAATCTTCGTAAGGAAATAACAATAAAAGTCTTATCAACCCATTAATTTCTTAGCTATTCCATGTTTTCTTTTCATAGAATGAATTGTTTTCTTTAAAAGAAAATATTTGAAAAAAGAATGTTTAAACAAGGTAATTCCAGATCTGCAGAAATTGAATTTTTCATTTGACTGCAACGACATTTTTGAATTGAAAAAGAAAAAAAATTACTTTTACGTGTTCTATTTACATTGCCACTTTAAAAAAAAAAAATATTTAAATATTTAATAAATAAAATTATTTATGAAAATTTTAAACTTTGATATTCAAAATTACTATAAAATTATGCATCTAAGTATTCATATACATTCTATATACACAATACACGAAATTTTTTAAAAAATATATTTTTTTTCATGGAAAATATAAGAATTTCTATTAAGATGATGATATATTTTTATTTTTTATCATAAAACTTAATGAATTATTCAGTATTTATTTAAAATAAAAATATTTGTTTTCGGAATTTATAATTTTTTAATTCGAATATTTTATGTAGAATAATAAAAAAAATTACTTATATTATTAATCAACATTGGCAGAAATTTATCAATCAGATTTAAAAATTGAGTTGTTTTAAAATGATTTTGCAATCATTCGACTCGAACAGATTTACATTAATAATAAATAGTGTTTGAAATAAGTTTGATTAATTTAAATATCTAAGTTACATTATAAGTTTTATATATTTCTTATTTAAATAAATTATGTAAATAAAAATCTTATGTTGAATTAGTTTCTCTATTTGTTAACTAAGAAAAACTTTAATCCTGTTAGGAAGTTTTGCAACTTGTATTGATTTCTCCTTAGTTCTAATTTCTAAGGGTGAAAGATTGTTAATCACTAAACACTAGATGCTATTGCAGTTTCAAAAAAAAAAATTAATGTTTTATAGATAATATTCCAGAATTTGGAATAAAAATTTTATATGATGTTTGTTTAAATATGCGTAATTTTTATCGAAATTAATAAAATATATGATTAATTTTTTACTTTCTTATTTTACAATGAAAAAAACGGAATCTGAATTAATTTTATCAGTTCACTATCTCGCATAAATATAATCCGATTTGAATAAAATTTATATATATTGTGTCTATTATCCAATAGAGAAGCTGTTTTTAATCTGGGATGCATGCATTCCTTGAGAATGCAAGATACCCTCTCTGGAGAGTGTGAACAAGATCAATAATCAAAAATATTTTTTGTATCATTGAATACTTTCAGATTTTTTTAAATTTTTGTCTCTAAATCAATTAAAATAAATATAAAATACCATTTTTTTAAATCTATGTTTTCATCCTGAAGTTTAAAGAACTTACAACTTTACAAATTTTTGGTAAAGGATGAGAGAACATAGATCTAATTTAAGAACCAAAGCATGAGTCTTCAGTAAAGATTAAGAACCGCTGCACTAGGGAATCAAGTGTATTGGAAATAATCGAAATCGAAACTATAGAAAGGGTCATATTATCGATTTATCGATCTCTGCTAATTTGTTTATCTTGAAAATCTCACTAGGATTCAATTCTAGTGAGATTTTCAGGTTCAATCCGATTCTTGTGCATAAAAAGAAATTGGAAATAGATTCATGATTAATTTATTTGCAGACAGAAGAGAATAAGCCTATATTACTTTATCTGCAATTTTTCTGTTTGTTATTTATTTAATTACGTTGAGGTTATTTATTTATTAATAAAAATTGAAATATTTCATCCTAATATAATTACATTTATATCTGAATTCAGTTAATATGGGACATCAAATTTATTATAGAATTTTTAAAGAAAATCAAGAATAGTTTGAATCTGGTCTGATAACAGAATTTGAATATAAACTCAATTTTCGTTTACATTTTATTGACTTAATAAAATAATAAATGGTTTAAAAATGAAGTATTCAAAATTGTTAACAAATTTTTTTTAGAAAAAAAATTATATTATAGCAAAATGATTTAAATTATATTTTTTTCGGTCATATTGAACTGGTATTGAATTAATGCAATGCCAATCAAACTTATTTCTCAATTTTTCAAAGGAATCCTGCTCGGTTCGTCGATCCCCATCCTTTGTTTTCTTTCTGTTGATCTGATTAGCCAGTGATCAGTATTCCACTGACATGTCCCGATATGTTCATTAAGTAGATTATGTCTAAGGCAATATAAATTTTGTTATAATTTGTTAATGTAATGCAGCCTGTTCTATAGGACAAAGACAGTATCGTATACAATTAATATACTGCGGACTGCAATTAGTTACTAACTATCATAGTCTTCCTGCTATCCACTCAAACACAAGTATCCAACTTTGATGATAGAAAACTGTGTTTGATTAGTAACTAGTTGTACCCTACAGTATTAATGCAGAACTAACTTCTGCATTAATTAACACTGTTTAATTAATCAGCACAAACTATGATAGTCTAAACTTTAAAGGTTTCAGTCTAATCAGACTAATTAGTTTTGATTGAGATAATTTAATATTCCACGCCACGATTTTTTATTATATAAATAAATATCTCATATACGTGAATATTTTTATCTCGTTTGTCATTTGATTAAAATTAAAATAATGTATTCGCAGCACAACCTGAATACAGTACTTCGTTTAGGTGTACCTTTAAGCGTGTAGGCATTAGAGCATATGTTTTTTCGCCATCAACAAAATCTAAAATGATCTTTTCTTGAAATTAGATTCCGTCCACGGTACTCCGCTCATCAATTAAGTAATTGGAAAAACATTTGTGATATAAAAGAAACGTAATAGCTACCGTAGGCTAAATGATATATGGCCTGGTCTTCAGTTTAGATTCTTTTAAATTTTTATCAACTATAGACATATATTATATAAAGGACTATATTTTATATAGAATTTTATATATCTATATACTATATAAAATTTATTTATTCGTCATATTATGGTGGTTATAGCCTGAAGAGCTATAGAAACATTTCAAGATGGAAAAGATGTTTCTAATAATTTTCAAGGAGTCCTTGAATATTATTCACTATTATTTATAATCATTGTTGTGTACATTTATAATATTTCCAGAAATTTGTAGGAATAAATATCAAAACAGGGTAAAAAACAGAAAAATCATTTTTTCTCTATAAATATTGTTACAAATTAGTCACAGAATTTCTTGAATTCGTATGATTTGATTAGTGTCTTTCTATAAAAAAAAGCAGGAACTCTCAATCATTTTTCGTATAAAATATAGAATTTCAAAAATAAGAAATATAGTCACCAAGAAAATTTATGATCACATGTATGTTTCCTATAAATCGGTCAACATACTTTGAAGAATGTATGTTGAAAAGTCTGAAAAAATTCTGTATTAAAAAGTGTATACTTCTCATATTGTATTAATTATTCTTCTAACTTTTTATTTTTTATCCTCTATCTTTTAACAATAAATCATAAAAATTACCGTTAAAATATAACTTTTTTTCCAATAAATAGTATATTGAATTCTGGAAGCTACAGTTATTATTCATTTTATTGAAATTTACTTTTAATTTCAAAAAAAGAGATCAAAAAGAAATATTAATTAATAAGTCTAATTTCTGTAAACATAATTTAGTTTATTTAGAAGTTAATTATATATATGTTTTATTTTCTTGTTTTTATTTTTACACTTAAGCTATCTTATATATCTTTAAAACATGTTTTACTATTAATGACACTAATTAGAAGACAAACTTTTTATATTACAACGCAATCAATAAAACGATTAATTATTCTTTCAGAATGTACTTATTTATGCTTAGTTTTTAATTAGGACATTATATAAAACACTCATAGGTGTATGAGTTGCAGCGTAATATTGATTTCACACATAAAAACAGATACTCCATCATGGTAAATGGGTATTTTTTTTTATTTTTTAATTTAACGTCGTTATTTACTAAACCGCCTATCGTGGCACATCTCTTTTTCTCCTTAGGGCATTCTATTAAGTCCCAGCAGCTCTCATTTGCTAATGTGTCTGATTCCCATTTTATCGCCCAAAGCTCTGTAAACTTCATTGTTCTAAAGAAAGAAGATAAAAACCTTCTAAGAGCATTAATTGCTTAACCGAGTCTTCTTACAGTCACACCTAACCATTAAGGTGCAAAAATGTCCGCAGGTATAACTCAATTCCTTCGCTCGTTAGTTTTAATGGCAAGAGAATTCAATGTTGTGATTAATCGAGAAGTGATGACGTTGTATTTAATGATGTGTTTTAATCAATTCCTGAATGAAAGCATTTTTTTTCTCTCTTGCTCTGTCTCCTCTTTTTACTATGCTTTCTGTACATCGTTACAAAATTAACTTCATTTCTAAACGGTTCCGATTTATTAAATAAATTTACAAAACTTTAATAGTGCTATATTTTCCGTCGAAATATGCAAATATAGCATGGAGAATGTTCGTCGCATTATTCTGTAAAAGAGAGAATAAATAACTCATAAATGACGTCACCATGTTTTCAAAACTAATTTTTTTATATTGTGTTAATTTAACCAATTTCGACTTGTTATCTACAGTCTAGCTATGATTTATGGACTCGGATAGCAATTTAGAAAGTCCACTTTGGTAGAAAATCATTGTCACTGACCTTATACACCATAGTTTGTTGGCGCTGCAAATCTTGAACAAAATAAATGTGTGCTATAGCTAATCCATCACTCCATACAATCTGTCGTTAGAATCGATCAATTGTCTTTTTCTGAGATGTTGACAAATTTGTCTTCGAAAGATAAAGAGAATACCGATTTGGTCCCATGACCTCATTATAGTTTACTAGTAGCTACATAGCGTATACCGTATACTGCATTTTCTAGTTAGTTTTAAACTTCATCTCAATATCTCCAGCTTATTCCTTAGCACAGATACAGCAACGATCCTAGAAAGATAATATAAAATAATAAGAATAGTAAGAAAAATACAAAGTTTAATAACAAATTTTCCTTTGAAAAATATCCGTCCGAATCAATGGCGAATTAAAAATGTATCTATATGAAGCCATAATCTAATATCCAGAGAAAATTAGTTAATGGATTTTCTTCCGCATTTTGCACATTTGTTGACGTCACGATAATTACGGATAATTAAATTAAGAATTTTGCAGAAATTTTCATTAAAAAAAACAAGAGTGAACTATGACTTTTCTTTTCTTACGATTGAGTAACATAATTAACAATACGAAATAAATTTTAGTGCGCCCTATCTATTGTTTTAAATTTATTTTCTCTGGAGGATAAAACACGAGTTTAATGGAAAATTAGAAAATGAAAATTTGTATAAAAGTAACACCAACTGCATTAAAAGACATAGATGGTATGGCAACATTGTGCAGTTTTAATCAAAGTGAAAGGTTTGCCACTACCTAGGAAAATATATAGTAACTAAGGCAGAGATAAATGTTTTTATGACCAAACACCGTGATTAATTACCGATCGCCTATATTCGAAAAGTAACTTAATTAATCTAAAAATGTAATAACTTTAATTATTATAATATAT
>AYEL01089340.1:0-19942 GCA_000484575.1 Olivierus martensii | reverse complement strand
AACGGACCGATTAACCGTTCGATTCTTTTTTCTCTAGAAAACCCGGGAGCGGAGCACGGTGAAAGACGGCCAGGGAAACGTTCGTACCAGCGTGCGTAGAAGCCTGGGGGATCAGACGCACGTGCTGACCACTACCAGCCAAGCCGACGGTGGAGTGGACCGACGAGAGGACTTCGTTAACCTGGAGCCCGGTGAGTGCGCTCGTTGTCTAGGCCACCGACCGCCGTTAACTCTTAACCCGTCTTTCTTTCCTTTGGCCAGAAAACCTGCGGCGTTTCGACCAGAAGTGGGGAACCTGGGACTAGATCTACGGACGAAGACGACCGGGCGAAACCTAGGGTGCCAGAAACTCTCCATCACCTCTCTCCTTAGCTAGAAAATAAAGTAACCAACCCAACGAAACTGGTGTCGATTCATTTACCAAACCACCAGCACTCGGGCGTCGTCTGGACCGTTGGCGTGTTCTCAAACACTGTTGGAAGATAGTGATTTCTTGTTTGCTCGATATAAAACAACAAAATCACTAGTCTTCCACACAGGGATCGAGCTGGACTTCTTTCCGGTGGAGTGGCTGGCAAACGACGGAGGGGACTCTCTCTCTCCCCCGGAAAAGTTTCGGCGGGGGTCACCCGGGTAGACGGACGGTCGGTCCGTAAAGACCGGAAGGGCAGCGTCGGTCCGAGGAATTAAAGGCGCGGGCCGACCGGCCCCGGGCCCGCCGTGGATTTTCGCCCGCTTTTTAAAAATAGCGCTCGATATTCTTAATGGGCGGCCGATCGATGAGCCGCCGCCTCGGTTAGGCCTAATGGGAGCGACGGCCCGACGGGGTGGGGCCGGCTTCCGATCTTTGGGCCCGCCATCCCCGGCATAGGTCGAGGTGGTTTTTACCGTCAAGGCCGACCCATCGATCGGTAATTGTTTGAAAACGTTGCGTCGGTCGCCTAGCAACGCGGCCGACACAACACTGTCCCGGTCGCTTTTCCCGGCCCTAGATAACCCGGGCGGCCCGTCGGCCCGACCACCGAACCAGACCAGAAACTAACCTGAAGCCAAAAATGCACCGTCCGACCGTGGCGGGGACCACCGTTAATCCGTCGGAAGACCGTCGACCAGGGGGACGCCCTCCCCGTCCAGACACGCCGTCTCCTCCCGGCGGCCGGCCCGCGACCCGAGAGGGAGGACCGCCGGTTTTAACTTTCGGAAGAATTTGGAAAAGAAAGTTTAGCCGCCGGAAGACGACGATTTCCAGCAGCCGGTCGCTTCCTCCGAAAAACACCGTTTTCCGGAGAAAAAGGGGACGGGCTTCCCGACGCTTAGCGCGTGACGGTGGTCGGGTGGGTCCACGAATTTTCGAACTGGAATTTGCCGGAGAAATTTCCGCCGTAAGCGGGACGGCCGACTAGTGTAAGTGGCGGATGGCCGTAGGAAGGGTTCTTCGGCCGCTCGACCGATTTTAATTTCCGTCGACGCCAGCGTCCGGTCACGCCATTCCGACTAGATACGCGGCCGGAACCGGTCGACGGTCAGCCTGGGTCCCGATTCCTATTACGGAAATTAGTGCTCGGCGTAATAAACGGCGTGGGGTCCGCCGCCGCCGCCTTTTCGGCCGGCGAAAGGAGGGGACAGCAGCCACCGTTTCCCAGCGGACTCTGCCAGCCGTAGCTATCGACAGAGGGAGCCGGCGGCGCTGTTCGTTTCCCAGCGGACTCTAGCCAGCCGTAGCTATCGACAGAGGGAGCCGGCGGCGCTGTTCGTTTAAAGAAAGGTGGAATATCGACGCGTTTTATCCCTATCCGCCGGTAACGGGTTATGGCCGTATCGGCATCGACCGGCGCGGCTTATCACCCGCCGTTTCGGGAAAGAGAAGATGCGGCCAAACATTCTGCCGGCGGGAAGATAGCGCGAAAGATGAATCGTGGAGAACGGCGTTAAAACCCGGGCGATACAGGTTGTCGGAGTCTTTCGGCGCCGGTGGATTCCTTTCGTTAAAATGTAATTAGCCAGATAGCCGGGAAAATAAGGTTAAGACTTCGTACTATCGGACGCGGCGTAGGAAGTCGTACCGGAACCGAGAAACTGGAGAAAAGTCGGACGTTACTTTCGACCCAACGGGCGGATTTGTTTTACCCGCGTTTTAAGGGCGGTTGGGCGCTTCCCATACCGGAGTCGCGTCCCGGAATCTAGCCGCCTTTCATCCGGGATTATTTTAGAGGGTCGGCATCCGTCTACCCCCGGGTGGTCTTATCGGCGTCTAAACAAAAACGACTCGTCGGGGTTTTTGGTAGTCGGTCTCGATAAAACGTCTCTCCGGCACCTCCGAATAAAGCCACGAGGTGGTCCCGGACCTCAGTCGATCGACCCTTCCGGTAATTAGCGGCGTAAATTACCTAGGCGGAAAATTACGAGTAGCCGGGCGCCTGGTGGGAGGGAGAGAAGTGGGTATAACTTAGCGCCGGGTCTAGGCGCTAAGTTATACCCCATCGGAACGATTTATGGCGCGAAAACATTTTCCGCCACGGAACGGGTGGAACCGGAAAGAAAAAGAGCGGATACGAATAGGAAATAAAAGTCGAAAGTTTCGAGTGGCCGGAAAAATAGGAAATTTTCGAAATGGCCCACCTACTTTCCCGAGTCAAGATTTAAATTACCGTTTCCGGACTAAAGTGGTATTTGGTAAGGCGTCGGAAATGTAGGTAGCGCGGTGTCGGACGGCGAAACTTTAAAGAATCCCATCCGTCACGGACTCTGTTCGAGTCGGAAGGTAAACGGCGTCCGGTTTTTCCGCGCGGAATTCGCTTACCCGGGTACCGGTTCCGGCGGATGGGTCTAATTTTGTACTTCCGGACTGGGAACGACTAAAGACGCGTCGACCGGATAACGGCGTCCCGATCCACCCCTATTTGGTTAAATACGTCGAATCCCGGAATTTCAGACAGACGAGTATTTATGGCAGAAAATTATACGTGGTAAAATAATAATACAAGGTAAAAAATGAAGAGAATTACAAAATCAAATCACGTACATAAATATAAGGGAGACAACAGTGTCAATGGTTTTTCTCTTTCTGTCGTTTGTTAATTCCGGGACGGAGGCGCCAAATCTACTCCTTGGACGGTGGGCGGTGGACCCGGTAAAAATCATCGGTCGGAGCTAAATTTTCCATAAAGTCGTCCGACGGGGAAACAGAACCGAGTCCTACTTTTTATACCGGACGCCCCAGCTAACGGTTTTCCACGCCCGACTTCTTCGGCTTTTACTGGTAGCCAGTAATTGCTAGAAGGTAGCTACGCCGCCGCGGTTAAACGGTCCGAGCCCGCTTCTCTAGACCCGGACGGGAAACGTCGTTCCGGGTAAGCCGCGCGGACGGAACCTTCGGGCAGAAAGCCGGTCCGTACCTACTAACTACTTTCATCCGCTTTTTCCCGGTGGTCCCGAGTAAATATTAAATCGGTCCGTTGGTTACCCAACCGGGAAAATTTCTCCCGTTTAATAGATGATAGGTTTTCCATTTCTAGTCCCGCCGCCTTAAAAAAGAATTTAAGGGTTTTCGGCCCCGTCACCCACCTTCCGTACGGAGACTCGGGCGGGTCCCGATTATTCCTGGCCCGCTTCTCTCCGTTTCCTTCTAAATCTATTCCGGTAGTTTTTCGTTACCTATAGGTGCCAATAAAGGTTCCGACCCGACCGCATCCGCTAAATGGGTAGACGAACCATCGAATTCCGGAATCCCGACCTACGGTTATCGGGCGAAATACCGAATTATACGGGTTATGGCCGCTAAATTATTAAGAAGAAACCATCCGGCTGGACTGGAGCGGCCGTCTTTCCCCCAGACGCGTTTTTGTCCCATTAAACCGGCGCCGCCGTCCGCATTTACACTCCCGGTACGGGACGGGGAAGAAGAGGTGGGGACCACCTCTTTCTGAGACGAAAGAATTCGGCCGCGGACCACTCTACTCTCCCATCCAGCGACGGCAATCGGAGGATTATTTTATAGCGGCCGCTAGAATCCGTTCGACTTTATTAACCGATTATTATTCCTACTATTCGTCCCCCACCCGCCAAAACGGAATCCCGTCGGGCCGATATCCTCCGGTTGGTTATTCGGTCGTTACCGCCGTTAGTTTATTTGTAGCGGCTAAACTCCGGCGCGCGTTTAAAATCGCCCCGACCCCGTGCCGAAGAAGGTGGGGACCGGTGTCGGGTCGCCTAACGGCGGGGGTGGTCCCATCTCGTACGGTATTAGGCCGTTAAGCGTTTTCTCCCGGCCTTAAAGTTCCGGTCTTTTCCGCGGACTTTGGGCGTAAGTTTGACTGGGAATACGGGGACGGCCGAGTGTCCGCCGTATTCGGTCATTTACCCTCCGAAAATTGACCGGCGCGCTTATACGTAGAAGATAATGGGGCGGGAAACTTAGCCCGGAACCCAAACCCGCTTTCGTCGGACATTTTCGTATTCCGTTCTCGGCGCCCCTCCTACCTATCGGAGCGGTACCCACCCCTCTAATCGGATTTCCGCCGGCGGGCCCGGATTCCGTGGGAAATGGCGTCATTACCGGTTAGCGTTGTTTCCGAACGACGAAAAATGCGGGACGGTGCGGTTTTTCGATTTCTTTCCAGCCGCGGACCGAACCGGCCCGCGCGGGTGTACCCGGAATTACCAAATATACCACCGGCGGAGGCGGTAAACCGTCGACCGTTTACCCCTTACCTGGCGGGGTACTATTCCTTACGGCTTAGTGTGGGGAAGCCGCCAGACCCCGGTGCGCTAACCCGAGTTTTCTGCCGATGAATATTTTTATTAACATAATTTGATCCGTACTATCGATTAAAGATTAAAATTACCCGCGCTCCACTCGGCCCGACCTTTCCCTTAGTTTTTCGTCTTTTCCCGATATTTTCGGACGATACGCGTTTGTCGGTTTAAATAAAAGAATCGGAGTCGGTTCGATTCGACCGACCGCCGGATCCCCGGTTGGCACCCGACTCCCGAGTGGCGCGCTAAGGCGGTGCCCCACCGGGTTCGAATTCGGACCTCCAGTTTTTCGGGCCCGGTCCAACCCCGTCTTTCCACCTTCCGGTCGATCCCACCCGGCTGCCGTCGACGGATAAAGAATAGAAATACAGGACTATTTATGGCGCAAAATCATACATTATAACTAATAAAATTTACAGATATATAATGCCAATTAAGAAACTGTTCGTTTAAAAAAAAAACAAAAATACACGTATAAGCGCTTCCAAATACGTTTTCATTATTTGGAAGCGGGCGAAAAAACTTTCACGAGTATTAATAAGTCCAAATTGAGATCAAAATTAACTGACGAACATTTTACCAGCCGTATTAAGATCCAGGCTCCGTATTATTATGAAAAAAACCACTGCGCCAGCCATACATTTGGGATGAATGAATTTTTTCTTTTTTATTCGAAATTATTTTTGTTTAATTATTTCTGGAACGTGTTATTTAACAGTTTGCCATAAAAAGTAATCATGATCGTAAATAAAGAACCATTACGCTATAAGATTACTATAAATCTTTCCCTAACTTCTTATCGATTCGAACGTGTTTTTCCCTAACACTTTTTTGGCCCGCCAAATATTTTGGAATTTACTATTTGGGAACCCCCGCCTTACAGGATTAGGTGGTCCGACTTAAAGGTCACGGCCGGATGGAAGAGGCGGTAAAATGTCTCCGTTGATCCAACCTGTTATAGGATTTACACGCTTGTTATATAACTTAGAAACCTAATCTAACCTCCGTCTATTCTGGGCCATTTTACGCCACTCAACCGCGAAAATCTAACCTCCGTCTATTCTGGGCCATTTTACGCCACTCGGCCACTACTAACGGCGGGGCGTTTCCGCGCCGGCCGGACCCTCTCGACCCGGATGATTCCGGCTATCGGCCCTCGGTCACCCGGACCTCTTCGGCCTTAAACTCCGTCTCGGTGACACATCCGCCGCCGTCGACCGTATCCGGGCGCCCGTACTGGCCGGCAGATATTTTCTGGAAATCGGCCGAGATTAGACGCTCGGAAGCGGGACGAGTTCGGGCTTCCCGCCCGGTGTCTACTCTTAGCCGGCGGGCCGCACCGAAAAAAATCGGCGCCTTCCGACCCGCGTCCGGTCCATTCCGTCACTTTTAGCGTTTTCGCCGGCCCTCTTTTAATGCCTGGTCGGCCCGGCCTTCCTTCACCGGTAACTGGAGGGAAAGAGGATCCGCTCGGTGGGTTTTTCGGGACCGTACCGGGTTCCGCCACCGGAGATAGTTTTCTTTTCCAACCGGGAAATGAGCTGTTTTTCCGTCCACGGCTAATAACCAGAAAATCTAGCTGGCGCCCGTTTTTTACACGGAGGGACCGGGACGCGACCGACGGAGACACGCTGGCCACCGGAACTCGTTACCCCACTCCGGTCGGGCCGTAGCGCTGTTTAGTCAGTACCAGAGGGTGGCGGACAGAGAGCTCCAGAAAAACTGCAAATTCCAAAGCGCGGGGCCGACCGGCGCCCTCTCGACCCGGAATCATCCGGGTCGAGAGGGTCCGGCCGGCGTGGAAACGCCCCGCCGTTAGTAGTGGCGTAAAATGGCCAAAATACACGGAGGTTTACATTAGGTTTCTAAGTTATATAACGAGCGTGTAAATCGTATAACAGGTAGGATCAACGGAGACATTTTACCGCCTCTTCCATCCGGCCGTGACCTTTTTTTTATTCGTTATGTTTTTATAGATATCATGAACAGATGACGCCACACTCCAAACTATTTTTTTGGTCAACAGATGACGCTACTTTCCACTTAGTAAGAGTACTAAGTGGCGGGGCGAAACAAGCCCTTCCACAGGTTGCTTTTCTGCGGAGGGGTCAGCCGGATTGTGGAGGACGGGGATCGACAGGCCGGACCGCGGAGGGGTCAGCCGGATTGTGGAGGACGGGAATCGACGGGCCGGGCAGAGGGGTCAACCGGATTGTGGAGGACGGGGATCGACGGGCCGGGCCCGAACCCCATGATAAATATTTTCGATGGGTGGGACCCGACACTCGAACCCGGGTCCTCCAGAGTGGAAAGCCGAAGCGTTTCCACGCGGCCAATCCGGCCGACCCCGGCCGTGACCTTCGAGTCGGACCACCTAATCCAAAAATACGGCTGAAATAGTCGGCTGGACGGGCGTCGTACCGTAATATAGCGTTTAGACCGTTTACCGATACTTAGAGGTGGAGCCGGAGCCCCGTTTAAAACCCAATAGGCCACGTAGCTGGGCTGGCGGACGCTACTGGAAAACCGTGAGAGGAAACTATCCGGGCCGGGACCGCTCGCTATACTCCGGATTTTATAGCCTAGTTATCGTTCGGGAAGGAAGATCCGGCCGACTAGGTTAAAACACCGGCGCAAAGTCCCCTCCAGCGGTATTTCGCCGGAGACGGAGGAGGGGGCCGGCCCGTACGGAGCGGAAGCGGGCGGCTGGCCGGTGGCCGTCACCCGCCGGTAGTAATAGTAAAGCGAGACCTGGCCGGTGGCCGTCACCCGCCACCGGCGTCCCCGTGCCGAATAAAAATCCTACAACAGCCAACTACCGCTTACACCGTTCTCCCGACCGTCCCCCAGCTCCTCCCGCGGGTCTAACCATTACCAATTTTATATTCAGTTTTTAAGGCGTTTAACGGTTGGGTCGGAGGGGCGTTCAACGTTTTCGGACGCGCTTTTACTGTTTCCTACTTTTATTTTGTCGGTACAAAATAGATAAATAAAATAAGAAATTCCAGGTAAGGCGGCGGGGGTAGGGGGATCGGATACAGACTTTTTCGGAACTTGGCTGGACGGTGGAGCCGTGGGCGGTAGAAATACCCGGTTTTCCGTCGGGCGGGTGGGAGACCGTAGTTAGTCCCGGACCCCCGGCCTCCACTCCCCCCGAGTATAATCGGCGGGTGCGCGTGTCCCGGCGGCCGCATCGATCGAATTACGTAAAACGCGTGGCTAAAATTGTCGGCCAGCAAACACGGAGGAAATCGTGCCAAGAAGTCGTAAATAGGCTCTTAACTAGGAAGCGGTGGCCGGCCGGCCAGCCGGGCGTGTTTGCCCGTTTAGCGGGCGTCTCGCCTCTTCTGTACACAAATCGCGGCTAAATGGGCCGGGGCCGGGCCGAGTCGGACCTTCTCCGCCGATTTACGACGTTTGTCTTTATTACGCAACAGCTGGGGATCGGTAGCTATCGATCGGCTTTCGTAACGCCGGACTAGTCGCCGTCTAATCGCGTTACCGATACCGGACCCCCACCGAAAACGAAAAAATATCCATAAATCGAGTACGGTCCCGGCCCGGCCCGTTTTCGCGCTCCCGGAAGTACTTTCCCCCAACGAAAATTTTCGCACCCACCTATTTTACCCCCCACCCGGCCCGCGCCTAAACACCGACCGCCCCCTAAGGTATTTATTATTTATTTATTTATTTATTTATCAAAACATGTTGTAAAATAACAAACACTGATCTTAGTTAACAAAGGAAAAAATAAACAATAGTACAATCAATTAAAGTTTTTTATGACATCTTTAAAAATTGGTGATAAATTTAAAACAGAAACACGTTTCCAAAATTGGGCCAAAGCCACCCTAATGGGCCTAAGTCACCCCAGTTTACGGTATATCTTTTGGAGATGTAAACCGTAAACTGTAAAAAACATAATTTGTTTAACTAAAATTCAATTTCAGATTATTCAAAAATAGCCAGTCAACAAGTATATTTAAGTCCCTTTGTAAAATTGAACGTCTATGATTTATGATCTTTAGATCGTCCGCATACGCCAAGATTTCTGATTCAACTAGAGAGAATATTGGATCAATGTATAGGCGAATATCTGGCGTTTAACGCGGGGCCCGGCTCTACCCGGGATAGGAATACTAGACTCGACATAGCGTCGGGGAACGAACCGGAAGGTGGTAAGACGGGGCGGAAAGGCCCGATTCGAATGCGGGTCCGGCGGTGCCCGGAAAATCGGTGGGGGTCACCGTCCCGGAGGTGAGGCGACGGTGGCCCACCCGGACCACCGGAAAAAAATCGGAATGTACGAATACATGGGCGGATTCTTAGAGAAGAGCGGGCAGCCGTTTAATGACGTCCCGGGACGGAATGACCCGAGGATGGGATTATCCGGTCGGTAGGTTATCCATCCGGCCGAGGTGGAGGGCCGGGGAAAGCGTGGCCCGGCCCACCGCATTTTTTCACGGAAAGTAAGCCCAACGTTCGAACCATCTTTTTAACGCCATTTTATGATCCGCCGATGCCTAAGCGTGGCCCGGAGCCAATTACCCGGCGCTCCGGCTACTGGGAAGACGGGTGGGAATTCGCTTTTCCGGGCCCGGCCGCGGAAGGCGGTCTTTCGGCCCGGGACGATAGACGGCCAGCCGAGAAGACTGAACTGAAATTGGCTGGTTGAGAAAAAGGCGTAGTATCGGCCCGGGACGATAGACGCCCAGCCGAGAAGACTGAACTGAAATTGGCTGGTTGAGAAAAAGGCGTAGTATCCCGGAATCGACCTCTCCGGAAAGATGGCCCTCCACCGGTAGCTTCCGACGCTCGGACCGCGATTTTTACGCAGCCATCCTATTTTGACCGGCAGGGTATAGTCTGGGCGTTGTGGCCGAGTCCGCGTTAACCGTACGGGCCGGCAGCCGACGACCGATTTTTTTTACGCGGCGCGGTTTTTCAAAATTGTACGTATTTTACGTCGGTAACGGTGGCGGAAGTACGAGGCGGGGAGCCGAAATGATAAGGGGCTCGAGTCCTCTTCGTAGTACTTTCTTTATGTTTTCGGATTAACCGCGTAATACGATAAAAATTAAATGAACGGTGAAAAGAGGGAAACATTCGTCGAATCGGAGCGCTAGCCAAAAATATGGAAATAAAGACGCGATTAGAGATTTCGCCGATTTAAAAATCCACGAAAAACAATTCGATATTAATTTTCCTTCGATATTTTCGATTGTGTTCCGCTTTTGACGCGACGCAATTTTGTTTTTTGTTATTTTCTAATAAAAATATTTTTTGGCGATATAATAATTTGCGGGGGCCAAAAATGTTAAGTTCCACCGATCGGTAATATTTTCTCGGCCCTATAAGCGTAAGTGGGCTCTTTGGTTTAGACCAGTCGGCGGCCAGAGAAGTTTCTCTATATTAAAACGTATAAAAATTCGGAAGTACGGTATCGAAAGGTAATTTAGATTGGTCGAAGTTAGCGGCCAGCGTAAAAGCCATTCTTATTAATTTAGATCGGGAAGATATAATAAACGCGACAACTGTTGTTGCAAAAAATTACATTAAATAAAAATGTTTTCTGGATTATATTCTATTGTTTAACCGTCGGCGTTAAATTCTTTGAAAGTGTAATCGTGTTAGAACAATTAGCCGGCAGATATCGCCTAACATATAGAAAGGAGTATTTCGAGTAACTTTTCTGCCCGTCCTTTCTATATCTCGGCCACCTTATATCTGTAATATATTAAATTCCCAGTGTTTTTAACCACAAAATAAAAGTAACCAGTCTTTATTTACGCGCCAATACCAAAATATCGATAGATCTGAATCCGAAACAAATATACATTACTCAGGAAGTGCCACGCGTGACTTAAAAATTCGGCCGCCGGCCCGTTTCGTTACGATGGCTCCGATAGCCGGTCCGCTCCCGCTGCCGACGTTGGTTTCGGCGCCGATACTACTACTTACCCGCCAAAAAGTTTTCCAGGCGCCGAAGGTGGGCACCACCGGTCGACCGGACCGCTGGTGCCCACCTTCGGTGACTCCCTAGGGAAGCCAACTTTCCCCGGTCCGAGGAAGAAATCCGCTACAGCCCGAGTTCGACCGGCTCTCGGGTGGACACCGTTAAGGCTTCCAACCCTCCGTCATTCGTCCGGTCGGCGCGGTACGCCACCTCGGGACCCCGGTAGAAGACTCGTAAAATTATCGTTAAGATCTTCGAAAATATGGTAAATTTTTAAACAAACACGTAAAATTTAAAAGACTAAATCATACAAAATAAATTTAATTAAGTTAATTTTATAGTAAAATTTAATTATTTTTATATTAATAAAATATTAGTTTTATAAGAATGGCAGGGAGAGTAAAATCGAAGGTGATAAATTTTAAACAAGTTCTCTTCTCTGAGACGTTCTTAACTAGAAATAATTTTTATGCTGTCTTGTAAATGATGTATAATAATTTTTTTTGCTGTAAATGTGTTTTAGATCGAAATAAAATTTTTTAAAAAATATTTTTATGATATAAAACAAGACAGACATCGCCATTTTGAATTTTGTCGAAGTAAAAACGTTTGTAAAAAAAAGTTTATTTCGTATCACATTTTTTAATATAAAAACCAGGGACTTTCAGAGAAAAGGTGAGGCATATTTTTGAGGCCTTTCAAAAAAATAAATAACTGACAAATATACAGTGGCAACTGTACAAAAGAAAAGCGTAAATATTCATGGAGAACTTGCAAATTTTGACAAACATTGAAGCTCGAACAGTATAAAAATACTGTATACAAATATATTTTTTCTAAACATATGGAGTTATAAATTGAGGCCTCTAAAATAGTGAGGCCCTCTCTTACCCCCTCTCTGATAGTTATTGATAAAACTTATTTTTTTACGAGCTTATACCTCAATTTTGCTCTTTTGCATTTACACGAGTGATCGACTGCAACAGATCCCAAATTCGGAAAATTCAGAAATCCGTAAAAGTGACTCTTTTTTAATATTTTAAAAATTAATTCTTTGAATTTATTTGTTTATTATTGTTATTTTTTTTTTAATGATTAAAACGTGTTAAAACGTCAAAAATTATCGTTAAGATCTTCGAAAATATGGTAAATTTTTAAACAAACACGTAAAATTTAAAAGACTAAATCATACAAAATAAATTTAATTAAGTTAATTTTATAGTAAAATTTAATTATTTTTATATTAATAAAATATTAGTTTTATAAGAATGGCAGGGAGAGTAAAATCGAAGGTGATAAATTTTAAACAAGTTCTCTTCTCTGAGATGTTCTTAACTAGAAATAATTTTTATGCTGTCTTGTAAATGATGTATAATAATTTTTTTTGCTGTAAATGTGTTTTAGATCGAAATAAAATTTTTTAAAAAATATTTTCTTAACTAGAAATAATTTTTATGCTGTCTTGTAAATGATGTATAATAATTTTTTTTTTGCTGTAAATGTGTTTTAGATCGAAATAAAATTTTTTTAAAAATATTTTTTATGATATAAAACAAGACAGACATCGCCATTTTGAATTTTGTCGAAGTAAAAACGTTTGTAAAAAAAAGTTTATTTCGTATCACATTTTTTAATATAAAAACCAGGGACTTTCAGAGAAAAGGTGAGGCATATTTTTGAGGCCTTTCAAAAAAATAAAAAACTGACAAATATACAGTGGCAACTGTACAAAAGAAAAGCGTAAATATTCATGGAGAACTTGCAAATTTTGACAAACATTGAAGCTCGAACAGTATAAAAGTACTGTATACAAATATATTTTTTCTAAACATATGGAGTTATAAATTGAGGCCTCTAAAATAGTGAGGCCCTCTCTTACTCCCTCTCTGATAGTTATTGATAAAAACTCATTTTTTTACGAGATTTTTCTAAACATATGGAGTTATAAATTGAGGCCTCTAAAATAGTGAGGCCCTCTCTTACCCCCTCTCTGATAGTTATTGATAAAACTTATTTTTTTACGAGCTTATACCTCAATTTTGCTCTTTTGCATTTACACGAGTGATCGACTGCAACAGATCCCAAATTCGGAAAATTCAGAAATCCGTAAAATCACTTTTACGGATTTCTGAATTTCGATTATTTTCTATAAGCAAAAAATATTTAATTATAATTAATGATTATTTAACTCCATTATTTCTAAAATTTTACAACTTATCGTAAACAGTTTATCTAAGGATATCTAAGTAACTTTGCATAATTTAACTTCTTCGATTTTTATTCACATTTTCCACTTTTAAATCCATTTTAAGACAGCCATAACTTTAAATTATCTGAAAAATAAACTAACACAATGATTACGTGTGAACATCAATAAATTTTATGCTGTTCAACATATTTAGAAAGTCGTGTTAACTAATTTTTGTATGATCGCACTGTTGTTTCTACACATAAAATATTTTATTAAAATTAAATGTTGTGATCGATATATTAATAATGCTTAAAGTATACATGTAGACTAGCTTAAATATTTTTAAATATTAAATTTATGTTGATATATTCATTCGTAAATAAATAAATAAATAAATATCATGTTCAATCTATTGCAAAAAAAAAAATTTTCTAATCGTTCGTTCTAATATTTCGCGTTGAAAATTTTGTAAAATTGTTAAAATAAATAAATAATTTTTCACTTTTATTTCGTTATATATAATTTATAAAATAATAAAGTGGATTTTATTCTATAATTTATTTAAATAAGTGTGTGTAGATCTCGTTACGATGTTTATCTCGACAGTTAATCCAGTTATACGATAAATCAAATTAATTTACTTTAATATATATCAAAGTATAACGAAGATTTAAGAAAATTATTTTTTATTATTAATCTCAATAATTGAATTTTATAACTGAAAAAAAAAATGGAGATAAATCACTTGCTAATTTAATTAAATAAATATATTCTCCATTTGGATCAAAAACACTCTTCCAACGTTGCGAGAGTTTTAAAAATTCATGTTTAGGCAAGCTGAGACAAGTCTGAACAGGTTTAGCATATAAAACGACACTACTCAGTTTCATTTTTTATAGTTGTAACTTTGATAAACATTGAGAATGTTCGATTAATTTAAATATTTTGAAAATTATTTATCCTAAAAGCAATTTTTTTATATTAAATTATGCATTCAACTGGTGAGTTTTATTAATATATTCGCTAGAAATTTTGCTTCGTAATTATTTAAATTAAATCTTATAGTCGTAAATTGTTTTTTTTTTTTTCCCTTCTTCTCTAAGAAATATGAAGTTGCCATTACATTTAATGCGAAACTAACAGGAGACTAAAACATACAAATTACATCAACTATAAACTTTTTTGATTAAGTTAACTTGACCTCAAATGTTGTCAATACTAAATTGATCGATTGGTGTTTCTGGTGATTATATACACGAAACTTCGATTCCATCTTCCCAAAGGAATCAGAATATCCGAAATGCCCGAAGAAACGAACTTTTACGAAGAAACATTTTCGTAGTTCATCTAATTTATTGCAAATTAATCGAATTAATCGATTATTAAGAAAGTACTTAATAATAAATAATTATTTTAATTATTGTAAGTTCGCTAATGAGATATTTTAACTTATTTTACGTTTATAGAGTGTTTTTAATCATTATAAATTATTAAATACTTCAATCGTCTATAAAGATGGTGGAAGTATTTAATACTTTATAATGGTAAAAAACACAACAAAAACAAAAAAAAAAAAACACTGGGCGAAACACAACAACTACAGTTGTTGTTGTTGTGTTTCACACAGTTTCTGTTTAAAACAAAAAAAAAATAAGACACCGAACAATTACACACAAAATTGTGTGACAACAAAACAAACATAGAACAGTTTCACACAGAACTGAGTGAAATGCAGAACTACATAGGACATGTGTTTCACACAAAAACTGTGTGAAACAAAACAGCAAACAAAACAAATACGAACACAGAACTGTGTTCGTATTTGTTTTGTTTGTTTCACACAGTCCTGTGTTTATTTCGCACAGAACTGAACAGTCCTGTGTTCATTTCACACAGAAAAAACTGGGCGAAACACAACAACTACAGTTTGTTGTTGTTGTGTTTCGCCACACAGAAACAACATTTCTTACATCTTTACACAGAAAAAAAAACATTTTTTTTTGTCGCGGTCTTTCAAAATTATACGTATTTTACGTCGGTAACGGTGGCGGAAGTACGAGGCGGGGAGCCGAAATGATAAGGGGCTCGAGTCCTCTTCGTAGTACTTTCTTTATGTTTTCGGATTAACCGCGTAATACGATAAAAGTTAAATGAACGGTGAAAAGAGGGAAACATTCGTCGAATCGGAGCGCTAGCCAAAAATATGGAAATAAAGACGCGATTAGAGATTTCGCCGATTTAAAATTCCACGAAAAACAAAGGAGCGCTAGCCAAAAATATGGAAATAAAGACGCGATTAGAGATTTCGCCGATTTAAAAATCCACGAAAAACAATTCGATATTAATTTTCCTTCGATATTTTCGATTGTGTTCCGCTTTTGACGCGACGCAATTTTGTTTTTTGTTATTTTCTAATAAAAATATTTTTTGGCGATATAATAATTTGCGGGGGCCAAAAATGTTAAGTTCCACCGATCGGTAATATTTTCTCGGCCTGTTATAAGTCGGCCCTATAAGCGTAAGTGGGCTCTTTGGTTTAGACCAGTCGGCGGCCAGAGAAGTTTCTCTATATTAAAACGTATAAAAATTCGGAAGTACGGTATCGAAAGGTAATTTAGATTGGTCGAAGTTAGCGGCCAGCGTAAAAGCCATTCTTATTAATTTAGATCGGGAAGATATAATAAACGCGACAACTGTTGTTGCAAAAAATTACATAAAATAAAAATGTTTTCTGGATTATATTCTATTGTTTAACCGTCGGCGTTAAATTCTTTTCTTTGAAAGTGTAATCGTGTTAGGACAATTAGCCGGCAGATATCGCCTAACATATAGAAAGGAGTATTTCGAGTAACTTTTCTGCCCGTCCTTTCTATATCTCGGCCACCTTATATCTGTAATATATTAAATTCCCAGTGTTTTTAACCACAAAATAAAAGTAACCAGTCTTTATTTACGCGCCAATACCAAAATATCGATAGACCTGAATCCGAAACAAATATACATTACTCCGGAAGTGCCACGCGTGACGTAAAAAATCGGCCGCCGGCCCGTTTCGTTACGATGGCTCCGATAGCCGGTCCGCTCCCGCTGCCGACGTTGGTTTCGGCGCCGATACTACTACTTACCCGCCAAAAAGTTTTCCAGGCGCCGAAGGTGGGCACCACCGGTCGACCGGACCGCTGGTGCCCACCTTCGGTGACTCCCTAGGGAAGCCAACTTTCCCCGGTTCGAGGAAGAAATCCGCTACAGCCCGAGTTCGACCGGCTCTCGGGTGGACACCGTTAAGGTTACCAACCCTCCGTCATTCGTCCGGTCGGCGCGGTACGCCACCTCGGGATTCGGGACCCCGGTAGAAGACTCGTACCTCGGTCGGGCCGAATCTTAATCCCGGACCCGCGGGGAATCGGACGGTGGCCCGGCCGACCGCGGAGCGCCCTCCGGCCAGGGGTGACTGCGGCCACGCTCTACCGACCCTAAAGGAATTTCTTCACTAGGGACAACGACCGGGGGCCGGCCGGTTTGGCCGCCAGACCTCAGTATAGAAAGTCCGACCAGGTCCGAGGCGATTTATCCGGCTAGGAACGTCCGCGCGGACCCGGTCCCGGTGTGGGGTGGTCTCGGCCCGGACCAGGCCGCAGTCTAGGAGCCAGTTAGTTAATCTCCGTCACTACGGACTCGGTGTCTAGAAAACGGATACGGGCGTAGCGACAGCCGGTAAGCCCTGGCTACCGGGCGGGCCCCGGGCCAGAGGATCCGGAACGGACCACCGACCACTTAACCCTTACCGAAACTCCGGCCGATACCGCGTCTGTACCGGATAGACGGCTAGAGGGAGCGCCGCAGACACGGGTTTAGCGGTACGGCTTTCCGCGACACAGTCGGGTTAGCGCGGTTTTCGGCGGCCCGGCTCTTCCCATCCCGGTGACTTCGGGCCGCGGGATGACTTGGAGTGGCGGATCTATCCGGGCCGGGCGCCGAACTCGGTTACTTTTAAAGACCGGGTTTGGCGGTCGGTGTCGGATTAACCCTATAAGCCGAGTAAGGACGCGCGCCACAGAATTTTATCGTTTAAGTTATTAAATTATAGCCATTTTCAGAATTTATCGGAAAACGGATACAGCGACTCCGCTGATTATTCGTAGCAATAGTGAAATCTTTATTTATCGGAATTAAAAATATGTAAATGTTTATTTTATTATTAATAATTCATTTATTCCGTCGAAAGGAAATTTAGAAAGAATCACCTTAAAAAATGGCGTAAATTAATTTATAAAAAATATTTAAAGAAAACATGGCGGTAACTAATTAATACGACTACTATTTTGTTGGATATCCGTTTCGCCGAATCTTAGGTCTCTTCGGCATCGCCTGTACCAACTTTTCATCATATTCGACCGAAATTTTATTCCATTCATCTACTCGTATTAATATTCCTTTCGGTTCATTTTTACCTATACGACCACCACTCCGCCTAAAATTTCTCCGGTTCCTGGATAACTTAAGGTACGACGGTAATACGGATAGAAAGGAAACCGTCGCCCGTCTTCTCCAACTACATTTGGCGGTATTACGTAATAGGAAAGACAGTCGGTATTATAATATCCCATCCGCCATTTTTTTTGGCCAAAATAATAATATTCCGTCCGTCTTCGGCCATTTCCTTTCGATTTTTCAATTTCCGTGTCCAGTCCGCTTCCCTTCGGATAAACGGGCCGACAACTGCCAACTTTTCATCATATTCGACCGAAATTTTATTCCATTCATCTACTCGTATTAATATTCCATTCGGTTCATTTTTACCTATACGACCACCACTCCGGGTTTTCCGCCTAAAATTTCTCCGGTTCCTGGATAACTTAAGATACGACGGTAATACGGATAGAAAGGAAACCGTCGATGGTGGCCCGTCTTCTCCAACTACATTTGGCGGTATTACGTAATAGGAAAGACAGTCGGTATTATAATATCCCATCCGCCATTTTTTTTGGCCAAAATAATAATATTCCGTCCGTCTTCGGCCATTTCCTTTCGATTTTTCAATTTCCGTGTCGAGTCCGCTTCCCTTCGGATAAGCGGGCCGACAACTATTTTCTGGTGGCGGTTAAAAGACGAATTAATTTTCGCCGAGAAACGAATCGGTAAGATTCCTTTAGAAAGCGGTCCAGTTTATCCGGAAGTTATTCCAATTTTACGGAAAAATTATCTAAAGTCGGCCGATACGGAAGAAAAAGATAGATGGTAAATAAGTAGGAAAGGCGGAAATAAGAGACGAATAAACTCTAGCCAGAAACGCCGCGTTTCGGAAACCAACAATATTCGGAAAGAGTAGACACACGACGGTTATCATCGGTACAGGAAAATACTACGGTAAAACTGATGCGAGGAAATTTAGTTTCAGCTATCCACTAATACTTTCCCAGTGAATTTACGGTAAAAGTTGGCTCCGCGGATAGGGAATTTTGCCACGGAAATAACCCCAACGATAGGTGGACCAGGGATTTTCCCAAACAGTTTTTTGGAACAACCACAGTCTTACTGTAAAATGTCGGGCGTCCTTTAAGAAAAGTGGCCATCTTTTAGGCGTCCGTCGCAGTCCGTAGCGCCGATAAACGGTAAAGTCTGCGGAGTAAATCTGGGAAATGGTCCGTCCGAAAGTACTTTCTCCAGATTTTTACTGCGGCCGGCCACCATCCGGAGTCTAGGTCCGGGGACAGTACTCTCGAAATTGCGTCCGTAGATACTCGACTTCCGACAGTACCGACCCAGCCGCCGCGTTTATTTTAAAAAGAAGAAAACTAAAATACAAAAAGATCCGCGGGATGCAACGGAGGATGGACGACGGGAATAGGTGGGTCGCCGGATCCGCTTTTCCGTATACCGGTAGGAACTGTAGGTAGAATAGTGGAAGAAGCGCGCGTCCGGCTATTTACCCAGTCGGGTACGAAAAATGTGTTTAAAACGAGACCAGATCTTCGAGTCGTATTCTTTAAGACTTTTATTAACGTAAATCGCGTTCCGACCCATTTCGTTTATCGTTCCGCCCACCAGTCGGGCTAGTAGGAGGGCCGCCAGTTACGGTAATACCCCGCAGTTAGGTATATATATAGGTGGCGCCGGGAAGCGTAACGTAAATCGGGGTAGCTACAGATTGGCGAATTTAATTTCGGGTACCTACGTATTAGGTGGTTAACGGGCCGTTTATTACCGCGAAAACACGAAATTATAAAAGTTTATATTACGTAGCGGTAATTAACGACCGTTAATCGACCGATGGCCGACGAAATACGTTATATTACGTAGCGGTAATTAACGACCGTTAATCGACCCATGGCCGACGAAATACGTATACGGGCTAGGTAATGGCCCGACCAACCGGCGGGCCGGAGGAGAAGCCACTTATCTCCCGATCGACGTAAGTCGGGGTATTATCGTACCGTCGCCGCTACAGTTTTCTCCGGGGCGCCGTTAAACCGGCCGCTATAGAGATGCCGAGAGGAGTGGAGCCGGTACTTATCCGAATAGAAGGAACCGAGTTAATGGCGCGGATGAGAAACCCCCGTAGTCTGGATTTCCGTGGCCACTTCTTTAAACCCGGATGAAGAAAACGGGGGCCGGTGGTACCGACTGTTACGTAAAGATACTTTTTTGGTGGACGGACCGGGTAAGAATACGAACCGACGGGGCCCGCCACCGGGGCGGAGGGACGGACCCCACCATAAATATTTTTCGGGGCGGGACCCCAGCCCGAGCGGAAAGCCCCGGCTTTTCCCATCCGGCCGACGTATAGTTATCGATAGTTTAAAGGGCGGTTCCGGCCGGAATATATACCGGGTGCCGCGTATAGAAAATTCTTAATTAGATGGTAACATTATTTTATTAAATATATGTACATTTCGGGCAATAAATAGTTCCGAGTCCGAAACGATTCGTATTATGTCGGCCGTACTAGCCGGGAAGAAAACGCGGGTCCACCGGTCTGTAGAGCGGGGGTCTCCAAACTACGGCCCGCGGGCCAGACGTGGCCCGCCATACGATTTTAT
>AYEL01089337.1:0-36652 GCA_000484575.1 Olivierus martensii | reverse complement strand
TAATAAAATTATAAAAATATTTTAATTTTATTATAAATTATTAGCTTAAATTTTTCTTAAAGTTGGTTTAAATGTATTTAAATTTTTACAATAATTTATTTAAAACTACGGTAACTATAATAAACTATTTTTCTATACAAAAGAAATTCATTTTTAATGGAAACTAGTTATATTTTGAATAATAAGCTTCAAATATTAATAAAAAAAATAAAAAATAAAAATCATATGGATGAAGGGAATTTTCAGATAACATTAATTTAACGCGTGTAATGATATTATTTTCTCTAAAAACGTAAATAGGAATCGAATGATTATTGATAAGTTAAGAAAATATCAGACAAATATACTTTCGCCTTCTCGATTTAGGATATGAGCCCATTAACTGGTATGATACCGTTTAAGCTTATGGTAGTGGATTAGATCTGACGTCCAAACGAAACTTAGACCAGGCGGACAATGGCTCTCTATTCAGACCTTCGTCGTCCAGGACTTAGATTCGCAGTGTCTGTCCCTAGCTGATTGCACGCTTGAGCGGACCATTTCAGCGAACCTCTCACACTTCCCTTGAAGGACACAACTGGTGGCTTCGGTGTAGGCTTATTGAGGACCGGTCCGAAGAGGCTGTCACAATGTTCAGAAGGTGACGAGGATTTAGTCTTCATTCCCTCGTTTCATCCCCCGTCACAACTGGACAATGACTGTCAACCGTGTCGTATTGTTGGCAGGTTTGGAATTAGGAGACAGAAGATAAGCCTTTTGTTGGCCAGGAGTCGATCGACTCACTGTTCTGTTCTATCCTTTGCTCCTTTCCACTGTCCATACTTCGATATCGGATCGAGAAGATTTAACGTTTCACAAAGACTTTTTTTTGGATATAGATGGTTCGATTTCATTTTTTCCTCAGACATATTTACGAAATCTATTCCTTTGAACAGATTTTTTTTTTTTCCTTTTTTCCCTTCCTTCTCTCTCTTTTCTTCCGTATTATTCCGTTAGCATTATAGATCTCCATTGTTAGAAAATAAATCAAAGGTGTGAACATCTAATTACTGAAGGAAAGAAAAATTTCAATACCCAGAATGCCGTTATATATATATATATCAGGATACCAATCAACCTGCTCAACATGTATATAAATATATATATATATATATTTATCTCAAATTTAGTTGTAAATAAACAAAAATATTAATAATAAAAACATGGAAAGTGATTACTGGATAAAGTTTGATCGAATCAATCAAAGGTGTGAACATCTAATTACTGAAGGAAAGAAAAATTTCAATACCCAGAATGCCGTTACATATATATATATCAGGATACCAATCAACCTGCTGAACATGTAAATAACCTTTTGAAATGTTCCAAAGTACCTGACGTTTCTAAGCAACACAGATTTGCGCCACGATGTTGAAGAAAGTTTTTTGCACACTTTCAATTCTACTCCTGAATAGATGTTCCTGTTGACGAGTGAAAAGTAATGCATATGTTCGTCTTCCTTTATACATGCGAAATTCTATTTGCGCTCTTTGTTTCCTCCACATTGTTCAGTCACGTCTTGTTGTTTCAATGACTTATTAAAAACCAGATAAACCGAATATTTTAATATTTATCGTCTCATAGATTTCCATAAAACTTCTATACTATGTATATATGCATATTCATAAAATAAATCTTTAAAAATTATACCCGTCTCATTAAACTTTTTGGCATAATTTAAAAGTAGAGAGATTATATCTGGAATAAATTTAATTAGGTAAAAATATACTTTTATTGATACGTCTTACGGTCTGTCCGATCGAAGAATGGATAATCTCTTCTAACAGATGATCGATCGCATTCAAATTTGATGCGAATATTTACAATAGTCCAAAAGAAGCTTTTCCGATTATTGGAAAAAAAAAAATTCTCTTAAATCTGTATAACACGATAACCATAAAAGATATCAATGTGATGGAAATTTCCTATTGCACGACGAGTGAAAAAAAATTTATATTGTGCATGATTTCTCCAAGTCTTACAATAGAAACAATAATCTGTATATGAATATTTTTAAGAATTAATACTATAAATCTATGGTACGAGTATAATCTTGACTTACTGTTTGTTTACAAGGCATATTTTTATTGGTGGTATTATAATTTTTTTAATTTTGATTTGGTGGGTTATGAAAAGATTGAGAAAAGCTGCTCTACATAGATAGTATCTCATATATATATATATTATATATTTAAATTAAACTGCCATATAAATCAAAACTTTCAACAGAACTGTAAAAATGCAGTTTAAATCGAAATTTCATGATTCGACAGATCAAACATCGATAGTTCAGTGTTATCAATAAAAGTTGTTAATTGCGAGTCTTTCGATAAAAAAAAAATACATATTTGTTGACATTTTTCATTATTTAAATTAATAATTATGATCAATTACGTATAGCATAGTTAGGGAAACTTATAGAAAACGAATTTTCAATAGATCAAAAAATGGAAGAGAAATGCGTGTATAAATATGCCACAAGTATGGTGTAGACATAAATTTCTCAATTTTAAAACTTTTTAATTATATATTTATGTTTTTTACGTGTACATTTTTATATAAAAAGATTAAAGATTAATTTTATGCGTTTTTTATTCGTGACCATCTTCAGTTATCTAAATTTCACTGATCGCAACATATGAAGATTAATTTATCACATATTATCTCACGAATAATCGAATAATTACATTCAAATTTTCTACAATAATCGAATAATTATATTCGATTATTGTATGCTTAAAGTGTCATATTTCTGTTCTTTTTTATTGTTTTTTTTTTACATTTTTACTAGCAAGAAGTTAAGTGACTTTATTACTCAAATTTTTTTTATGTGATGCACATAAAATTCAAACATTGATTTTAATTCATTTAATATATTTACAATCGTATAAAATATTATAAAAATTTAAAAATGAATTTCTTCTAGAGATAAGAGTCTCGACTGATAATCACTTGTTCTACTTCGTATTCATTGATTAAGTTAGTTTATAAATTAAAAATTTTATTAAAAAATTAACAGTTGAAGTTCGCGCCATCTGTGATTAAATATCTTAAAATCTTAGAGATCATCTTAAATATTTTTATTTATTTTTTTTTTTTTTGAGAATAACGAAAGACATTATCGACATCTTTCGCCAATAGAATCGTCACCATAAATCTGAGATTGAGAAAATTTCGATAGTTTGCTGTCATTATAATAAAATTTTTTATTGAATTTTTCAAATTTTATTATAATTTATAAATATTTTATAACATCATCTCTGCTCTATTCATCTGCTCTTTATCAGTAACATTAGTGTCTCACTTATCAAGCAGACGAATATGATATAAAATTATTGATTTTCTATCATTTTTTAATTCGAAATTTGTTATTGTTTGTTGGAAAACATTAAATTGTTTTATTTTATTTGAAATGTAGCGAAGATAACATTATCCATCTACGCTTAGAGAAGGACAAAATCCGATTTAAGAGTCTCAATGGAACGATATGGATAAGCAGCTTGTTCAGTTGTCTGCTTCTACTCAATTAAAATGTTGACACTTAGCTTAACCCATACTCCGTTAATTGCTAGACATTGGGATGGAGGTCGAAAGTGTTTGCCTGGAAGAAGGTCATACAAACGTAAATTGTTAAAGGTCTCTCGAGTCTGTTACTGATTGGACGTGGGAGGAATGAACCCCTTTATATTCCTTCCACTTTGATTGTCTTACACACTTTTGTTCGTCGAAATTTCTTCTTGTGGTTGTTCTACTAATGAAATGATCCACCAATCGAGTAAAGAAACGTTTTGAGTAAAAGTTTACCAAGGAAGAAAAATCTGCTATTTAGATTTGTAAACTTTCAAGAGAAAGATGATGTTGGATTCTCGTTTTCTTTTTGTTTTTATTAATTAAAAAATCTGTATAATAGTTAACAAGTTTTTTAACACTCTGTTAAACATGTTAAAAATTTGTTAACAGTAATCAATTATTTAGATATTTAAATATTTGAAGATGAGGATAATATTTTGAATATGCATCAATGTCATCAATTCTAATTTCGTTCTTAACCAACCTTTGTTCATTTATAATTATTTATTAATTATTTTTTTATTATTAATACCAAATTTAATATTAAATACGATTTTATTTGCATTTTTTTAAATGAATAAGATCGATATCGCATGAAATAATAATAAATTTTTCTGGCATCTCCATCTGATTATGCAAATGTCGCTTCGTTTGTTCCGATTTAGATTGTCTTCTCTTGCACGTATAACATTAATATACAGCATTAATTATTATTATTTTTAAGTTAATGATAGTGTTGTTTTTAATAATTAAACTTTACTTTGGTTGTAGGAAGATCCGGAAGTCCGGAGAAAGGAACCTTTCTGAATGGACAGAAGAGGAGACCGAAGATAACATGGACTATTTTGAATTCAGGTAAGAGTCTTGACTTAATTATCATTAAAATAGAAATTAAGCTGTTAAATAAAGAAATGTAATATTAAAATAAACATCTAAATTAAGATATTTTCCTTCTACTCATCAAACAACTCGTACAAGTTAATGGTAACTACTCGTATTTAATCGAATTCAGTTTATATATTTTGCTTTTCTCGTTCAGTATGATAAAAATATAAATTAAACTTATTTAATTTTTTTTTAAATATTTGAAAGTAAAGGGGCCGAAACATGCAAAAAAGCCCTAGTGAACCAAGGGTCAAAGTCTAAACGTTTACGAGATATAGACCCGCAAAGTTCCGTTTATTGCAAATGGCGCATGCGGTTTGACGTTGTGCCTGCCTCGCTGCCGTCTGCGACGCGACGCGTCCCGTTCCCGTGCTGCACTATCTATGCCGCCTAGATGCCCCTGTATCTCAAACGTTTGACCTTTGACCCCTGGTCTATTAGGGAATTTTTGCGTGTTTCGGCGCCTTTCGATGAGTACTACTATCGCCATGCTTCGGTAAGGCGACAATTGTACCATAAATATATAATTAGCCATACTTTATAAAAAATGGTTACTGTACTTTTCTTCCATCTATCGTCCGAGTGCCAGCAAAATATCTCAAGAATCAAAAATCGTAGATCGTTTAAATTTTATGCGATGATTCTTCATTACTGACGTTAATTTTACGTGCAATTATTAATTTTGAGGTTCCTGAGTGGTACCGTTACAAGATGGCGGCAGTTCAATTCTATCTCGAGTGAATGATGGCATACAAATAATTTTCTGTAAAAAGAATGGCTAGTTTACTATCGGTAATAATTTTATCGATATATTTTGTACGAAATAACAATAAAATAAAGAAATTCTTAAATTGAAACATGGGAGGAAAAAAAATATGATTTTGACTGCCTTGCGTTTTCGCGGCGCCGCACGTACTTATTAAATGTTATTATTATATGATCACATTATTATATAATATGCATTATATGATAATATGATTGAGTAAATGTTAATATCATTCACATGCATAATAACATCTACTATATCGAGAACGAAAAAACTGCAGACATAGACATTCATATTACTATTCATAAATATTATTATATAATATGCATTATATGATAATATGATTGAGTAAATGTTAATATCATTCACTTGCATAATAACATCTACTATATCGAGAACGAAAAAACTGCACACATAGACTATTCATATACTGACTATTCATAGACGCGTCGCATTTATGTCGAATGCGAAAACGCGTGGCAGTCAAAGTACAGTAAATCCTACCGGTAACAATCGAATTTACCTGCTCGCGGAGAGAGCGCGTTGCGTCGCGAATTACATTCGTAAACTATCGGAATTTGGCGCTTCACGTTGCTGTTTGCAACGCGACGCGCCTAACTCCGATAACTATGTTCAGTTCTTGCTTGAAGTTAATTATGAAGAAAAATGAGTGTTAAATGGTAGATTATCTGCTGATGGAATGCGGGTCGCGTTACATTGTGTGGTGCCACACTATACAACAGGCTTTTTTAATGTATATATGTAGAGAAACTATATTAGACCACATGTAGAGAAACTATATTATTCTGGGAAATATATGTATATATATTTATTAAAAACTAACGCAACATACCTTTCACTAGCAGGCAATCTACCATTTTGCCAAAATGAGAGATTTTCATTTAAAGCATAATATTTATTCTGCTTTGGCTGCTCAGGCGACCCTGGATGTAGTTCGCTACGCAACGCGCTCTTCGCGAGCAGGCCTGAGCTTTAAATTAAGATTTTTACTATTTAAAACCTTTTTTATTAAGTATTATACATTTTTTTCCTAAAATTATGAATATATATGGTATTTTTAATTCTTTCGATTATTTAATTGTAATTTATAAAGTTAAAATGGTTCAGTCTGCAATTTTTTTGTTTGTTTCTCGCATTCCTGTACGATTGTTATTTTGATAAATATAGATTTCTATAGAATATAATGCACATAATCCACAATCCAATTTCCGGGTAAAAGCATTCTTTGTATTTTCGTTTCTTTTGTTGCATCATCCAACTAAGATTGATGCTTGCACATGTTTCTGACAGCTTATTTTGATTGTCATAATAACACTATAAGTAGAAAATAAACGTCAGCCCATAATCTACTGAAATATAATTTATAAGTTTGTAAATTTTAACGGTTTGAAGAGAATTTTTATTATTATTTTTTTAACTGCTAAAAAATAAAATTCGCGTGTTATTTAAAAAAAAAAAAAAAGGTAAGTTCTCTCATACCAAGTTTCAACATTTATTAACCAATTTTTCTTTCATATTAACAACGTGCTATGTTAATTTTTTTTTAAGGTTGATAGAGATGTATGAAAGAAATTTTCGCACTGTATAAATAATTTAACGATTTATTTGTAAAGTTAAAAATGTGCAAAGCTAAACGATCGTTTTGTATGAGTATGACGTCCGTTTTGCTTAAGAGATGCGTACAGGAAAGATAAATCATCTTTGCTGGTTTCTGGTTGAAAGAGTGACTAGTTTTGCAACTTTCGATACGAAACAGGTTTTAAAAAATACTGTGTATAACTTTTTTCATACACATAGAACTTTGGATTTTTTACTTTTCTTTTTTTTTAGTTGCAACTTTCGATACGAAACAGGTTTTAAAAAATACTGTGTATAACTTTTTTCATACACAGAGTAAAGTAAAAAATCCATAGTTCTTTTTTTTAGTAAAAAAAACTGTAGACTGTTTGCAAAATTAAAACTTTTTCAAATTTGCAGATATAATTCAATTAAGGGCAAAAAAAATTAATGTATAAATATCCTTAATTGAATTAATGCAGCATTTATCGTGTTATTTTATCATCAAGTGATTTTAAAAGCTTCCAAATATTTACATTATTAATAAATTTAATTTATGAATTGATTTATTAATGAGTTTGTAAATAAGTCGAATATTGATTCCTGTTGCGTATACAGAGCATAAAAGTTATTTTTCATAAATAGGGAGGAGCATAACTGGTTCAGTATAATTCGAGAAAAGCGCACTTCGTATGCATCCCTGGCGAATCTTTTATGTAAATAGGGAGGAGCATAACTGGTTCAGTATAATTCGAGAAAAGCGCACTTCGTATGCATCTCTGGCGAATCTTTTATCTAAAAAAATTTTAAATGCATTTTTATGAGAGACGACTCGTTTGTTATAAGTGGGTAGTAGTTTTGCATACTTTGTCATCAATAATGTGTAAAATAAATGCTTAAATTGCAGCAAATTTTGATGTTGCATACATCGAGATGAATGTCCTTGGAGAAAGCATTCATTTGATAAAGTAGTAAATAATAAACTCGTAAAACAGTATAACAATCACGATAACAGAGATAAAGAAAAAACAGTTTTCAGTTTAATTTAAACGTTTTTACGTACTTCTACAGAATTACTGCAAAGTTTGCAATTGGACGCACGAGAAATTAAACGACTCGTTCGATAATTGTGCAGGAAAATGTACAAAATTGAGAATTTTTTTCGTTTTTGGAGGAAGAAAACAAAAGAAAAGCGACTTTGCTCGCTGGAAAGTACGCAAGGATTTTCTAGGTCGTTTAAACGATCCGTATCAACACGTTGGTTATTCAGTATCAGGCATGCAGTCCGATAACTTATCTAAGGTACAGATGGCGCAAGAAACAAAGAAGTAAAAGAAAGCGCCCTCATGCGTCACATACTGACAAATTTACGTCAGCAAAAGTATTGGTGAGGTAGGGTTGAGTGATTGTGACGTGTTCCGGCATCACCATGTGGAATAATAAAACGAGGTAAGATAACAATATTAATATTGGCTTGTTTAATGTATCTGTTGTATCCATTTGGCTCACTAACAAGCTCAGTTTGCTTGACGCCTTCACACTTTAATTTTTGATAATCTGGTTGGTTCCGTGTCGATGACGTCATTGAGAACATGTTTGAGTTGCGCATTCTAGTAAATCATAAAATATGGCTCTTTATCGACATTAAAATGTCACGTCGAGAATTCTAATTTTAAACTCTTCCTGATACGAAAAAAAAAACGAAGAAAGGAAGGATAAAAAATGATGATGCAAATCATTCGAATTGTAACTAGCTGCAAATTTTTAACTGGCTCGAAAGTGCAGCGTATCAGTTTGCACGGTGGACTTTAAGAGCACAGCATTTTTTTCAATGAAAAATCGCTTTATAAGTTTATTACGAGCAGTTTAAAATCGGAAGATAAATCCGTTTGTATGTCGATCAGTTCTAAATGCAAAAAAATATTCAGGAAGTTCAGCAAAAAGTGCAATATTTGATGAACACTGTAGGCCTGCTTAAAAATATGTACGTGTAAATGGAAGACATCGAATGCTAATTTCGTTATCTAAAATAAACAGCGATGAACTGATTAATGAACAAGATGCGATATTATGAACCATAAATATGCTAAAGTTTTTACTTCTTTTTTTCCTTTGTTCAGACACTAGAAACAAGATGAGGATCATTTGCATAAAGGGAAGCTAAAAGACCAAAATAAGATAAATCCAACAAGTTGTTTCGCTGGCTAAAAAATTACATAAGAACTATTTTATGCGTAAAAATTTATCAGTAGCATACAGGTGATGATGTTTAAATCCAAAATATCGCGTAAGAACTGTTTCCTATTTTTCTTTCTTTCGCGAAGTAACTAGTTCCGTATATAAGCCGAACATTTCTTAACTCTACAATCTAATAAAATAATTTAAGAAGTGATAATATTTACTACAATCATCAGTGGATCAAAAATTAAACACTTTTTACCCATCTATATATATAAAAAAATTTATTTAATAAATAATTTTAGTAATTTTGATTATTGTTCTGATAAATTGTTTAATAGACGAACTGTGTTTCTGGCTGTACAATTCTTTAATTTCTACATAAAATATAGTAACTATTTTATGTAGTAATTAAAGAGATGTACAGTATTTAAAAAATTCTCTTTGTTTTTGATAACAATTCTTTTTTTTGATATCTTACATAAAGAAATTTGGAATAAACACTTGTATCACTAGCAAGATTAGATAACAGTTTAACCAGATGTACTTTTTAATCTGCTGCCAATGATTCATTTACGTTTTTGTTTACTTAATAAACACATAAGATTATGTATATAAATATATAGAATATATTGTTTTAATGAATATTATAAATATTTTAAATAATAATAATAATAATAGACAGTTTAGAATTTTTGAAGTATGTCTAGTAGTAAAAAATTATACGATTTTTTGAAAAAGTTTGTTTGTTTAAAATTTTTTAAAGTAGTTCGATAGAAAAGAGAGATTGGTATGTAAAAAATCAAATTTTTAATTGACAAAATAGTAAAATATCGAAACAAAGGATGAGTTTCTGAGAGGAACAGCGTGAAAAATAATCCTATTGAGTGATATTAAATATTGGTGACTGTTTTATTGATATAAAAAACGTGTGTGTTGACACTTATACTGAGTGATTTATCAATTTTATTGTTATGAAACTTTAGAATTTTTTTTATAATTACGTTTATAAAACACATTGAATGACAATCGTCAGCACAAGTTTTTTATCGTCATACAAATATTTTTACTCGTCACTAGCGAAGAGATTTGCACTCCGGAAATCGCTTCTTTTTTTTTTTTTTTTTTAAGAGATTTGCACTCCGGAAATCGTTTTTTTTTTTTTTGTTTGGAACTACACTTTCATTCACTGAAAATAACTAGACCTATATTTTTTTCTTTTTTTTTTTTTCTTTTTAAGTAACGCGACACTTATGATCCCATCCGAGTGCTGAAGGATAAAACCAGTCACACTCCCTCACTCTATACCTTCGAAACGTTTTCCTAACTCTATTTTTAGTTGAACGATAACCGTTATCAGCTTCATCGTGTGATGTACAACCCACGAGATGGATGGAATAGATAGAGCGGAAGATGTTATGGTTGAAGACAGCTCATCTCCCGACCTCCCCTACCCAATGGCTAAATCTCGTTAAAATCATTCGCTGTTTGGATATTGCGTCAGCTTCGATGCCGGATTTAGAAATGACGATGAATTTTCCATCTCCAGTTATATAAATAGTGATTTAAGAATCGGAAGAAGAGCATAAAAAAATGCTCTTAAAGTACGAGGTATTAAAAAAAATACTCTACAGCTTTTTAAATAAGATCTTGTACTATCAAGAGACTTTCTGCTTATCTTCTATATCTGTTGCGTGTCTTCGATAAATAATAAGTTTCGTGATAAAATAATAATTTTATGGATGATTGCTTAACGGTATATCATAATATGTAACTTATACGATCCAGGATACGTATATTAGATGCAACTTCTAAGAAAGTTGCTGTTTACGTAGAAAGAAATTAAAGCGTTGGTTCACTTTCTTCAGTCCGCATATCTGATTGGTCGATCGTCTTCTAATTTGCATCACTTTTACCGCAAGTTTGCATTCAAATTTTGCTTTAAAGTCTATAAAACGTTCGCAGGAGTCCATTTTTATCGAATGATGCAAACTTTAAGTAACAATCGAGTTTATCGTAGATTATAAACATTATTTTTATATCGAAATTTTTAAAAATAAACACACCAAATTTTGGAACTTAAAATAGTTGATGGGTATTTAAGCTTTCCATTTAAAGCTTTCGCGAAACGGTTATGCAGTTGTGAGTCTTGCCGATGGCAAAGTGGTCACGGGAGAAAAGTCGTAGGACGTCGCACCGTAACACCCGCCATGACAAGTTCCAGATGTGATGTCACAATCTGATTAGGATTTTGTCACTAATATTTTCCGAAACGTGTGTGTGTGGTGTGTGTGTGTGTGGATTTTTACTGCACGCAAGTACGAAAAGAACTTTTTTCCGCTGTTTCTTCTTCACAGTTTCTTGATATCATCACTCTAGGCATTCTTTGTTTTTAATTATAAAAAAATTCAAATTTTTAAATCAACTGATTCTGATCTTCAAAGTCATATGTTTTATGCTTTTCTTTGATTTTTTTAGTTTGATTCAATGGTAAAATTTTATCGCCTATCCTCATTTTTAAATGAATTCTCTTTTTTGGAAGCTCGAAGATTCTTTCAACCAAACTTTTCAGAATGAAAATAGTAACTAGACTCTTTCTTAAACAAAATGCCTGATAAGTTATCCACAAAATCATCATGTCAACTGTTTATAAAGCTAATTTTTTTGGTTACTTTAGCTTTATAATATAATTTATTTAAACTAGAAAACTGTTATAAATATTCTTGCATTCTGTTGCGTTGTAAAGTAATCTAAACAACTTTAATTATTATATTGTCATCACTAGCCTGCATAAAATGTGACATTAATTATATTTAATTATTAATGCTTGTTATATTAAAATGTTGGCCTAAATTATAATTAATGTTTATTAGAATTTCGTTATCAAGAATAGTATAATCTCATTAAGCGATGTTATATTTACAAGTCTACAGATTGTAGATTGTAGGAAAGGGAGGACTTTACACAACTCTAGCACTGCGACCAACAGTAGTCTATTGTGTACTCTCAACAGGATCATCCCATAAGAAGTCCCGTCTTAATCACAAAAGACAGTATCTTCTTCAATAAGACTATAAAAAGATCATCTTGGGTTGCTTTTTCCTGAACCAGAAGATCATACCTAAGTCCTGAAAGGGCTCAGATTCACATAAAATGTGAAGAGGAGTTTCATCTCATTGACATCATCTACAATTGGGACTATTAGCAATGACTTCTAAGATGACAATGCCCTATGATAATCCTAGCTTCATTTTCATGCAATGTAAGCAACTCTCTACTTCTCTATACAAGTCTACAAATGGTAATGATGCAATAAAATATTCTAAGCAAGAAATAAAAAAAATTAAAAAATTTTATGAGAATTCTGAAACTGTTTAAAATGTATTTATAGGCCTATCCTGAAAAAATTATCCTTTTTTATAAGGAACAAAGGGTGCAATTATTACAGTCTTGGGGATAGAATTATGAATTAAACGTGTAAAGTCTGAAGAATATAAGCATGTACATGCGTTTTAGCATTAAAAATTAATATAAACTGATAAAATTAATCTTTATAGATTATTTTTTTCTGTTTATAATCTCATTATCACCAGTTGGAGAACTTACAAAAATTTAAAATATTCACATTCCCATTATTACTTGCAAAATAATCATAATATATTTCATAAATATCTTAATAAATGAGTGTTTTGATTACATTAGATTGACGAAAGTGAGAGATTAACGTTTTACATTATGAGATGTAAATATAAAATGCCTCGCTTCATGAATGAAAATGCCTCAGAACTTAAAGCGTGCTTAAGAATTTAGTTATTAGCATAAATATTACATTAAATTCAAACATATAAAGTTTTATAGAAGCATAATTATGAGGGGAAAAAAATCATCAATCTACGTCTACGTTAATTAAATGCTGAAGTTGACTTTTTCAATCTTCCTTTATGGTGCCTATAGCTGACGATTCCGGAAGTGATGCTGTTTATGACATCACCGGAACTATATTTTTCGTTTGAGAGAGAACTTATCTAAACATAGTGCACACCATATCGGTATTCATAACGTTAGTGGTGCCAAATGTTGCTCGCTAGTTTTCTCATCCCAAGTAATGTGTTTCCCCTTACGGAACCCAAACGACAAAAGTTACTCGCTCCGAGTTTCTATTTATACTATGGTAGCTTAAAATGGCTTTTGTTTCTGTCAACCTTAGGTATCGTCATGACACTAAACGGGCATCTCGCTCACTATAATTAGGACAGAGTGGTTAATTTCAGCAACATCGTTGACGTCACAAAGGTTTCTTCTGCTGTCATGGCGCTTCCTGGCAACAGTTTCAATTCCTAAATTTGTTCCAAGACTTCTTTCGCTAAAAACTCTGTATTTAAATTATTATTATTTATTAAACATTTTAATAATTTGTTAATTTTTATTATGAATCGATTTTTGTTTCTCTGTCCGAAAGTTTGCGAGTTTAATGGCATTTCCACTTCTGAATCGATTAGTATAATCGAAAACATGCGAAAATATGCAAAACAGTATATGCCCTGATTATTTTAACGATTTTTTTTTTTTTTTTTCGATTGTAACAATCTGGAAAACCGTTTATCTTCCGTAATTCTTCGGAAATTATCATCTTTTAATTCATGAGATTCCATCGGAGTTTGCTCAGGAATTACGTCATGGCAAGAAGTGACATCGTGGCAAACTATTAATCACGGAATGAAACTGGCAACATATTTGCCCTTCTCACTGCTTTCTCACGAATGGAAAATTTTGAAACTTTGTTCCAACAGTTTCCAATTTTAAGGTAGAAGTAGTAATTTATTTTTTTTTTTTTAACTGAGGAAGGAAAAAAATACTTGGCTAGATCCTCTTTTTTTGCATCTGGTTTTTTTGGCCATTCGCGTGCCAATATTCTATCACTGAATAAGCTTAGTTTTTCCCGAAAATTTTGAAACTTTGTTCCAACAGTTTCCAATTTTAAGGTAGAAGTAGTAATTTATTCTTTTTTTTTTAACTGAGGAAGAAAAAAAATACTTGGCTAGATCCTCTTTTTTTGCATCTGGTTTTTTTTGCCATTCGCGTGCCAATATTCTATCACTGAATAAGCTTAGTTTTTCTCGCCATTCAAAAACTGTTTTCTAGCTTTATTTTAATAGTTCACGTTTTTAGGTCATCAAGTTCTGGAATACTCTAAACGTGCACATCGTTATCTGCGTAGGCGTGTACATTAGTCATTCATATGCTGAATATCCGTACACAGGTTAGTAACATGATATTTATCGAAAACGTGTTGCTTAAAAAATTGTTTTCTGTGTCCAGTATAATATTTTTAACTCGCAGAACCAAAATAATAAACTAATTATTGCAAATACACTAAAATAAAATTTTTTTTTATAGCTTTATCATAAGTAGCATGAAAGATGCTCAAGCTTTCGTTTGCTTACGATGAAGATATCGCTCTTATTTTTGTTAAGCATGATGTACGTGTGCACTAGTTTAAGCATGTAAACATTTGGGTTTGCACATATAAAAATCTGACACGAAAATTAAACATTATTACAGAGGAAGTGACGTTGGTCGCATTCGTCAAATTCATTCATAATGATAAATGTAAAGTTGTATTTCTGAAGTGGAGAGAGAGAGTGACTTCTAAATTCCTAAACAGTTAAAGAAGAAGAAAAAAAATATTATATATATAACAGGGTTTTTCACTTCCCGCGGAATTAACATTTGGCAAACGAAGAGAATTTTGATTTCGCCACGTGTTTTTGAAAGATGAATTACTTCCTTTTGCTTAATTTGTACAACTCGAAAAAATAGATACAAAATAAATATATATTTTTTTGGACTTTATTTTAAAAGATCTGCTTCAGAAACTCATTTCGATGACCCCATTTGCAGATTCACGATATCATAAAAAATGTACAAATAATTTTGATCCTTATGAAACTTGCAATGATCTGATTGTTTATCGATAAAAGTCGCGTTGTTTACCACGTTAATGTTAGTAAATAGATGTTAAACATTCTTTAGAATGGAGAATAAGCAAAAACCTACAAAAAAATAAAAGAATACGTGAATATTTGTGGATTTGAAGCCATTAATATGCGTTCTAAAGTGGCATTGTGGCTTAATTGACTTGTTCGTCTAAGAATAGATAAACAATATCTTCTCTTTACCTGAAATAATAGTACATAGAAGAAGCAAAGTCACTTCTTTTTATGCATGCTGCTCTCTTACTTGAACCACTCCAAGAAAAGATCAAGACAAAAGACCGAAGTGTGCCGAGCCAACGACACGAATAGCTAGACAATTTAGTCTAGAGAAAGAGTTGATATTTTACGGCTGGTGGAAACAATTCTAGTCATTGTCAGATGCTTTTATAGACTTGGCTTCACCTCCCGAGGTTTAACCACCCTAATGCTCAAAGGTCACGCAGAGAATCTTGTTTATTTAATCGAATCAACCGTGTTAATTACGTACGTCAATATGCATAAGGGTATTATTTACACTCATGATGCAGTGCAAAAAAATATGCTCTCGATCTGTTCCTTCAGCATCTCTTAGATTATATATATAAATATAAGATTAAACATTGTGTTTCTATTGTTTACCTGAAGTAACGAAGGGTGATTTTAATTATAAACAATGGCGATAGAATCATTGTTTGTTAACACGTTATTTTAATTACTTTTCTGATTTATTTTATGAATCTTTAAACTAGATCTATCGTTTGTAGGAATGCCAAAAAGTGTATTTTTCTTTTTTTAAACGGGTTACTATCAAAGTGTTTTAATTGAATCAAGGACGATACAGTTCACTTTCTTCCCGTTATACAGTATTAGCCTACTCTCTCTTTACTCGCTTTCTATTGATAGCAGCCATTCTGCATTCAGCTTTTTCCCCCATCCTAAGCTTTACCTACTTTCTTCGTGAAGCTACGTATAACGTGCCAAACATGCTTGCCTCCCCACAACCCCTGTGAATGAACGGAGCACTATTTCTGGAAACCCGTGTCTCATTTATTCAGAAAGACGAACTGAAAGAGTATTTTGAATCTTTTTTTTTTCCTCTTTCTCTCTCTCTCCCCCTCTTAAGCTTCTAAATATTGTGTTACTGGTCACAGAATGCGACTGTTTAGCTTCTTCACTTTGTAATCAATTATTATTAAAGAAGATTCTTCGCTTAATCTTAGAATTTGGATTTGTATTTATTTGCATCTCGCATTGAAAACACCCGTTCAAAACGGTGTTTATGACAGTCTTTTCTTCTTCATTTTTCAAAGAAAAATTAAATTTTTAACGAATATAAACTACTGACGTCGTTATCAAAAGATTTCTTTTCCATTGACAAAGCGAAGAATAATCGCTGTAACACAAAGATTCTTCATACGCGAGTAAACTGAAAGTTATAACTGTTTATGTACATTGAGAGATATCGTGAAAGAAAACACGATGTTTATGTTATTTATCTTAGCGTGTAATCGTAAAAAAAGGGTTAAAAATTTACAGCTTTAGCAAAACGTTAACGACTTTATTCAAAATGGGTTCTTAAGCAACAACTTCCCGTTCCAAACTCGTTCGCTCTTTGCTTTTCTCCCTCTTCTATAAATGCTCAACATATGAAATGAAGAGACAAAGAAGTTCTTTGAAGAAATCTTAAAGTCAAAAGATAGCTGCACATTGGAATTTCCGGATCGTTACTTCTTGGCCCTCTGCCTTCATCGGGATAGAGGGGGAGAGAGATTTTTTTTTTTTTTTTTTCACTTTCTTCTCGACTTTTTTCCCACTCCTACGTCTCAGCTCCTCTCTGGCCTTGTTAGAAGAAATGATGGAAGACCCACAATTTCTAGAATCATCTGGCCATTCACTCATATCTCCACTTTTGCAGAATACACTTCATGGTAATGGAATTAATTCAGAATATGTTTTTTTTTTATTTCTAATTAAAAATAAAATTCGTATAATTATTTAACATTAGAATTAATCAAACATTATTATTTTTAACATGGCAGTTTGTATTTGCTTCCATATTTGAATATAATGAAAATTTGTTGTGTTAACTTATATTTAAATATATTTATTTTATTGACTTTAGTTCATAATAACAATATAAATATTATAAATAATTATAAGCGAAAATTAGCATATTTTAGAATAACAATGCTTTGTACGGTAGACAAGGAAAATTTTAAAATTGTTAATATTTAATTAAATTATTATTTTTACGTTATAAGAAATTTAAATATAAGAATAGAATATGTTTAATTTTAAATATTTTTCGCTAAATTATTTTAATTTATAATTTATATCAATACAAAATTGCATAAATTAATAACACTCGAGTTTAATGTATTCCTTTATAAAATTCATATGCCATATTTAAATCTTCTAAAATTTTAGATTTATAAGGTACTATATATCATTTTTACTTTATAAATTTTTCGAAAATAAAGAATATTGACCTTTTAAGCAAAGAAATCTGTGCAGAAAATGCACTAATTTTGATAAAATTATGTAATATTATGTCATCACAAAAGTAATGTACTTTTTCGTACTGTACTTGTTCAAACATGCTGAAACGTGTTCGAACAAGTATGAAAAAGACTACTTTTATGATAAAGTAGATAGCCTGATATCAAATAATTTAAAAGTATATCACAAAAATGATGTCTTTTTCATACTGTACTTGTTCAAACTTGTATCAGCATGCTTATACACGTTCGAACAAGTATAGTATGAAAGAGAGATTATTTTTTGTGATGAACTGATATTATATATTTGTATAAAAATGAATTTTTAAAGCTTTTACAAAGTTGGAAGTGTGTTGTTGATTCAAATGGAGAAAATATACTTGATTACATTAGCAAGTGATTTATCTTTTATAGGCCCTATCCTTTCAAAATTTAATGTTAAAAACGACATTACTTTTTTGGGATGACCTGATATTTAATGTAATTTTATTAATTATCTAATAATCAAATTTTAAACCGTGTTTCCACTGTATAAAATGCAGTTTAATATTTAAAAATGGCGATTTTTTTTTAATTTTGACAAAATTTTGGTTGTATATCGAACGTTGAATAAATTATTTAATAGCCAATTTTTGATATGAATATTATACAACTGTCTATGCGTAAAATATGATAATTTTATTAAAAATAAATTAATAATTTTAAAAAAGCAAAAAAAAATCTTTTAACGAAAATTGTTTCACGTCGTAAGTAATCGCTATTTTTATTATAATGGATTTTGTATTTGCAGTTTTTAGAAGTTTGTAACACTGTTGCCGATTATTTGATTAATCGGTTTAGGCCTATTTAAATTTTAAAAGGATTAAAAACTTTTAACATCGATTACTAGAATTTATTTAAAATAATAATAATAATAATAATAATAATAGTGATTACTAGAATTTATTTAAAATAATAATAATAATAATAATAATAATAATAATAATCGAATCTTACGCGCCGTTTGATCTTACGCTTCTTTACGACCGCTTAACTTTAAAAATTCGTTTTATTTTTCAAAATTTATTTTGACCCTTTAATTTTAGTAACACGTGCAACTACTTTACTGAAAACCGAAGTCGAAATTTAAAATTTTAATCGGAAACTGTTTCGATTTTAAGTATAGTATTTATTAAAACAAATCGAGTTGTCTAAATAAGAAATCATCCTTTGACTTTATTTTTATAGCTGTAAAGAAACCTTTAATCATTCTTGCATAACGTTCATGTCACGAAACAATTAGTTTATCACACCTGATGCCACACGCGACAGAAACATTTACTATTTCCGTTGTTCGGATAATTGAACAAAATCATTATCGTTTAGTCACGCAGAAGTAAAAGAGTGATTATCACGCAATTTTAAAAATGTTATAATATGATTCACGTTATAGAAATTTCTATTTTGTCTTGAAAATTAAAAAAAAAAAAAAGTACGTTTTATTAGCCAGTCGATGTTTTGTCATGACGAAGTGCGAAGTGAAGGTTGGTTCGCATGCTATTGTTTCCGTTTTATTATTGCAGTTTTCTTCATTAAGTTATGTTTTTTATCATCAGATAACAATTTCGAGTGGTTAGAATCATTAACTTGATGATATAACTATAAATATTGCTCATTTTATGCACTTGAAGGTAACTTTTACTTGCGCTAATTCTGTTCGTTCAAGGTGAGAAAAAACGTTTTTTTATGTGATTTCCGAAAGCGTTATTCACATTTTTTAATTTATTTTGATGATAATGATAATCCATAAATATTTTTTAAGTATTTTTCTTAACAGAAAGCAAACATCGTCAGCCATTTTTGTTTTTAGACTTTCGGCAAAAGTGTTGATTGACATTATATTATCCGTGAAGTATTTTTCTTAAAGTAGTTTTATCTAGAGTTCTGCACCAGTTATTTCGATGATTAGGCCATTTTATTTGTTTTAAATATAATATTCCACAAAATAAATTACATCGTTTACTTTATATCCCGAACGTAAAAGCATTTAACTTTATTTTATGGTTTCACTGACCTTTCTCTCTCTTTCTCTCTCTACTGTAAGTCAAATCTATTATGTTTCCTCAAATATTTTGTAATTAAGATTACAATTAAACGGTATTTCGTAAAGGTATTACTAAAATTACAACAACGGAAGATTAAATTGTTAAAAAAATCGGTATTTCCATAGCGAGTCTGAGTTTTGCAACGAGGTATTCACGTATTGACAAATATTTATCAACACGTAACGAAGAAGCGGCTATTGTATATTCATAATTTGCATAATAATAATAATTATTATTATAGAGAGAATGTATTCTACTAGATGGCGCAGCGTACAAATGAAGTAACCTAAGAGGAAAAAGTTGGGAAGTTTTCATGGAAGACTTTTGATGCAGGCTTCAATTCTCTTGCTGATATTTGTAAATTATGGTGAAAGCTGTGCGATGTCGTACATCCCTCTAATATCTCAATCTTGATAGTGTGGAAGGCAGATGTTTTCTTAACGTAGCCTACTAAGCTATCTGGCCTCTTGCCACATAGGATATAGAGTTACGGAAAATATTAATTTTTCCTTCTATATTTAGCGATATGCTTCTCGTAACATTTTCCATCTCGTAGTTGTTACTACTGAAACTTTTTCGTTTGATGTTGCAAAAACATGGAAGAGCCAAAGCGCAAGATGATGGTGAAAAGTACTCTTGTCATTATATTTAGAAGTAAGGTTAGTAAATGTTTCGTTCTTGAACAGAAAAAAAAAAGAAACAAATATATATATATATATTAGTACCTGGTCATTTATAATAATAATTTACGAAAGTATGAAGAAATATTTTCAATAAAATTATAGGTTATTTTGATAATTTTTCTAAGCTATCAATGAAGAATAATTATCTAGAAAATTATAAAGTGATAATAGCATATAAAGTTGATTTGTAGTCACCCATAGTTTCTTTTAACTTAGATCTACAGAATATACATGGTGTTCAGAAAGTAACTAAGCACCTATATATGTATCATAATAATACAGGTGCACAGTTACTTTCTGAACATCTTGTATATAGAGTGATGAAGTTAAGCAAACATTAATATCGATGATTTTGCAAGTAATAATTCCAAAAATTATAAAAATGTTAAGAAAAATCCTTACAGAATAGTATTAAATTTGCATTTAGAACTACTTTGTAACTTTATAAAATATGAGCGACTGTTTCTATTCTCTCTATCCGAAACACATATTTATACTTCATAAAGGTTTAAAATACATATATTTAACTTTTTATAAGTTTCTTTCAAAGTATGTATGCCTAAACAGCACGACAAAATTTTTCTTTATTCATCCAACAAGCGCAAAATTTGAGTGTAAATATGTGACAATCAATATTATTAATCCAAAATGCCATTAATAGAATTTGTCTGCTCTGTATTGATAATTTTATAACAATTATTGATACTTTAATCTGTGAACTTCTAACAAATGTTCAAAGCATCCGTATGATAGCATTAAGATAAACATAAAAATGGATATTTGTTATGCACACGAATCTCGTTAACTGCATTTAAATATATATATTTATATTGTAACCGCTATTAAAAATAAACCAAATTTATTTTTTATAAATAATTTAAAGCATTTTGTTCATATTTTTAGCTATTTTCTAGAAGTAATTACGCTCATTAAATCAGGAAATGTTCTTAAAAGTTTGCTTGGTTGTTTATAGCTTACTCTTTAGAATTGCTGTGCACATTATATTTTATGTACTTTGTCTTTCGTGAAAACCATATATAACGTGATTATCAAGAATAGTAACTATCAAAATAGTTAATATTCCAATCCTGTAAGGTAAAAAATTAATAGAAATTTTATACTTTCGCTACATTCAGGTAGTTTTATATAATGTTTTACATCATCTACATATTGATTTTTATTTATAGAATTAAATTATTTCGTGGAAACTTGTAAACGTTATACTCTACGCATAATGAAATAATATATTTGAGGGATAAGTATAATTAAATTTTAATTCAGTTTGTACCGTTTTTCTACTTAATCGCGATAGAAATATAGAGTTTCGTTGATTAGCGTAGTTAGAACTGTTTATATTCATCAACGGTCCACTAGGAACCAAACAAATTGACTAAATTTATACTAAATAACACATTGGAGATCTTTAAATATTTTCTTTACTCCCGGAAGTTATTCAAATGATGTGCAGAAAGCAATAATTAAGTCTGCAAACAGGATATATCGAAAAAATTTTAATCTTTTTAAAATCACCCCCACAGGCCTATGGTTCTTAATGAATGGGATGAAATATTAATAATTAATTTTAACAAATTTGTTGGCTATGGGCTATAAAATCTGTCATCAATAGGTTGAAGAGTGCTTTCGTAGCGTGATTTTGCAAACTATGTTTTCTTAAGGGTGTGTTACAAAGATTTATTACGTTTACAATGTTTCCTTTTCATTAAATAATATAAATCATGCAAGTAAAATGTCTTCAGGTATTATGCAATCTTGTTTTAGTCTAAGTCAATATATTTAATATTAAATCAGTCTCAAGAAACGTTTTAATAGACGCATAAAAATATTTGATTTATAAAGTGATTTTGAGTTATTATTTATGCAAAATAACTAAATTTCAAATTTAAATATGGTAAAAATTTCCCGTATAGTTTCGAGTTAGAGAATTCTGAGAGAGAGAAACTGGAGAAAATAATTAATAATCTTAATTCTTCGTCCTATGATGAGATTTATTCATTAAAATATTGACGTAATGTGATTATTATTCGTTAATTTTAAAATTTTGATGAATAAATTTGAGAATATTCTATGCTTTCTGTTTACTTGGGATGCTCGCTCCGCATCTTTTGTTTCTTACTATTCCGTTTGTTATACTAAATTTAGTGAAAGAATAGAAAGGAGATTCTTGAGTAATCAGGTGTGTGAAATATTATTTTTCAGTTTTTAATATTTAATTTTTATGTCTAACATTAATAAAAAAACATTCTTTTACAGTTATAAAACAAGTTTATTAATAGCCGATAAAGTTATTATATATGGGAACTTCAGCAACCAAAATTCTGTGGTCTCTATTATTTTCCAGTTATGATATATATGGGAACTTCAGAAAACATATTGTAGGCTCTATTTGTTTTACAGCTGTTATATATAGGAACTTCAGCAATCATAATGTTTTCCCTGTTATTTTCCAGTTATGATATATGAGACTTCAGCAATCATAATGTTATAGGCCCTATTGTTTTACAGCTATTGTTTATGGGAACTTTCAGCAATCATAATGCTGAAGGCCCTATTGTTTTACAGCTGTTATATATGGGAACTTCAGCAATCATAATGTTTTCCCTGTTATTTTCCAGTTATGATTTATGAGAATTTCAGCAATCATAATGTTGTAGGCCCTATTGTTTTACAGCTGTTATATATGGGAACTTCAGTAATCATAATGTTGTTGTCCCTATTATTTTCCAGTTATGATATATGAGACTTCAGCAAACATAATGTTGTAGGCCCTATTGTTTTTAGCTATAATATATGGGAACTTCAGAAGTCATAATGTTATAGGCCCTATTGTTTTACAGCTATTGTTTATGGGAACTTCAGTAATTATAATGTTGTAGGCCCTATTGTATTTCAGTTATTATATATGGAAACTTCAGTAGGCCCCATTATTTTGATGCATTGTAATTTTTACAATGCTTAAAATTATTTATTTATTCAGAATCGCGGTGTTTAATTTCGCGGTTATGAGATATTTTAATTGAATTTTTAAATGAAGTTTTATTTACTTTATCACAACTGGATTAGGCATATTTTACGTGGAATTAATTGCATTAAAACCATTTTTAATTTTTATTTAATCAAGTTATAACACGATTGCTAATTATCATCGAAAATTTCGAGAAGATCGGATTATTTTTTATCGAGTTTGATGATAAGCAGAAGGAAGGAAGATTAAATTTTTTTAATAGAAAACTATAGTAGGCCTAGGCCTACATATCGAAATTCATGCTGTTCATATAGTTAATGATTAATATATTATAATAGCTTAATTATTAAAATTCTTAGTTAGCGCACTGAATTTTAACTCTGCATCGTTATAGGCGCATAATATGCAATATTAAAAGTTGCAATACACATTATTCATTCATTTTTTCGTCAAAACAAGTAATTTTATTAAGTAAACATGAATATAATACAGTAAAATTTAAGAAAATATATCCGGTTATACACATCAAAATTTACTTCGAATCGGAGAAGACATCTAACGTGTGCTCCAAATTGAGATCAAACACCCTGAATGCCATCCCTTTATTTAACCTATAAAAATTGCTGTTTAAGCATAAATTAAATTTGCCAACCAAGTTAAATTTTTAATAGCTCTTTATGTGCAGTTTAAACTATCGTCAGTTCACCTTTGTTGTTTTTTTTTTTTTTCTGCAACGTTTCCTTTATTTAACCTATAAAAATTGCTGTTTAAGCATAAATTAAATTTGCCAACCAAGTTAATTTTTTTAATAGCTCTTTATGTGCAGTTTAAACTATCGTTAGTTCAACTTTGTTTGTTGTTTTTTTTTTTCTGCAACGTTTTCGTTTTTAATAATTTTTTTAAAACAATCTCGTCTTATACTCGAACAGTTTAATAAACATAAAGTCAACTTTAAGCCAGATAAAACGATTAAACTAGTACAAGAAAGCATCAATCAAGAAAATCTCAAAACTTCCTACACCTGTTTTTTTTTTCTCTGTATCGAATTTCGTTGGTGATTTTTCCCTGTTTTTTTTTTTTTTTTTCTCTGTATCGAATTTCGTTGGTGATTTTTCTCGATTAATCGATTCGTATCATATACGACTGTCAGATCTCGAACTGTTTAACCTATGCCGAGAGATGATTAATTTCGGAGGACCAATCCAATTATTATATAGTACGATAATCGGAAAATATTCTATTAGCAAGGTGTGGTTGCATTCTCAACTGGCATTAGATTATTTAAAAAAAAAAAGGAAGAAAAGAAAGGAAAAAAAAAAAAAAATTAGAGATTAGATTATTCTTAAAATTTACTAGTTGATATTTTATTAAATGGTTGCGTGTACGTATTAATATTATATTATATTTAATGGTTAGGTTCGAAATAAATGCTATATGGGCAAGGTCACGTGACTCGGGCAATTCTCGGTCGACTAGAACTGTAATTCTACTCTCCAATTAAGAGATAATTACAACAATTAAACCGGTCTAAAGTAGATGATGGATGCACAGGAGCCTTCCGACTAAAGACTCTTGTATAAATAACCTATTTAGAATTTATAATTCCGATTTAACAGATGGCATACTTTTAAAAAGACTGGTTACGCTTCGTACAAAAGAACAACCTCAAGTATTCGGCACGCTAATTCTTCACACTTGAAATCTTTTTTTTTTTTTCCCCTCTCTCTGTTAGAGAAATATCTTAAATTACTACTGTTTTAAAATTATAAAATGTCTGTAATTATCAATAAAAATTTTTGTAGCAATAATCGGTTGGTAATTTATGAAGTTATCAATCGATAAGTGCCCATTGTGAAAATCTATAATCGATTTTAGAACTCGGTCGTTCTGAAGATTAGCAGTAGTAGTAATAAAATTATCAGATATTTTAATTTAAGAATATTTTGTTATGTATATATATATTTTTGGTTTATAGTGTGTTTAGAGTTTTGGTATTAAAAATATACCCCCTCAAAAAAAAAGTTTGTGTTTTTGGTGAATCGCACGCTTTTCTATAAAGTGCGCTTTTAACTCTTCTGTCAATTCTAATTTTACTACGTCTTTTTTAGCAGAAAAAAAAAAAAAACAGTATTGATGTCTTAACAGTTACGAGAAACAAAATTCTTTCGCTTCCAAAGAGGAATGTCAAGTCGTTTAACAAACAAACTTGCTGCGATGGCGTCATTTCTCTTTCGATCTAAGTATAGGCCGAACGGAAAAATGGCCCAAGCTTCTAATATTTCGTGCTGATCGCCGGTTATTCGGAGAGTGACACATCGACATGATTGCCAATGATGTTCCTTTGAGTGAAAAAAAAAGTGATTTTCTTCCTTCCACTCCATACAAAAAGTTTTCTTAAACGTGATAACTGGTAACGACTTAATTACTTTGCCGAATGATTAAATTGGCATTCCAAATAACCATTTTTTTTTTAAATTTTAATCCTTCCTTTCCGATTCTATACCGATGCAAATCGAAATTCTCTCTTCTATCTTGGTATTTTGGTTAACAACCAAGATAGAAGAGTGTAGTCTCTCTAAGGAGCCGAGCCGACTACACTCTTCATGATGATGATTAACGGATCAGGAGTTTATCAGATCTCATTGTATCGCATAAAATGGCGACTTCATTCCCCCTGTTACAAATATACATCTCCGTATTGCTCATAGAAAAAACAGTAACAAAACAAATTCGAGGAAAATATTTTTATGTGCCTGTGGTAGGTCAGACAACACTGTAACGAATGTGATGATAGTGGCACTTAAGAAACGTCCACATTGATACTATTTCGGAATATGACCTCATCTTAAACAAACAGTCGTCGTTCTAACGTTTGTCATCCATTTGCAGACCTTCAACTATAGACTGTAAGGTTGTTAAACTATCGACATAGCTGTAAATATCCTTATTTTATTTATCGTCAAAGCAATGAAATTAATTGCGTCGTTTTTATTTATTATTTTTCTTTCATAGTATGCCGACAAAATTATTCCAAGAGCTAGAAAAAAATATATATCCATTTGTTTACATCTTCCATTCTCTAACTGCAAACGAGAATTTTCTGATTTTGGAAAATGTCCGAAACTTTCGTAATGATTGTTTATAATTTGAAATTATTAGCTTCGCTTCTATATACTCTACTTGTTTATGTCTACTTTTGCATTTTTTTAAGGTGCGAATTTATTCACTGCTTAAGTTTAAACTGATGGATTATTCTTAATTAATTTCGTATCAAAATTGGCAGCCATATTGTAAAGAAAACACACTTTACACACGCCTGTTCATTGTTAAAATTTCTGAAAATGTTTTATGGGTGAACATAATTACGAAGAATAATAAAAACAAAGTTTTTATCACATTTAATCTAAACTACAATGATAAAATGATACAATTCTGACGCAAGATCACCATTAACCACTTAACGTTTTGGTAAATTACCAAAATAAAAATTTGCTAATTATGGATGATCTTTTTAATATATTGCCACAATGGCATGCTTTCCTAAATCGAAAGAAAGACCCCCCAAAAAAATAAACCAGAAACAAAGTTACCAACCATTATTATGCTTCCTAATTCTGTCGGCTTAAGCTTTATGTTACTCTATAGTCACCAGGGAGAAGAGGGATTCGTGTGCAATTCATGCAAGCACCCATTCAATCCTATATCACTTTATCTTAATCAGCTATTGCGTGTATGGGTGAATAAATTGCTTTCTTCTTTACGCAGCTGTCTTCTGCATCTTGTTAAATCGAATATTTTTTGATTTTATTTTGTCCAACAAGTTTTTATTTTGTTTCTTCCTCTTGTCGAACTATCTTTTTACTTCCGTTCCGATCTTTATCTAAAGGAGGATTTTTCGTTTTATCTGTAATTATTATTCTGTAAAAGTCTGTTGTCTTTTTTTTCTTCTAAAACTAGTTTTAAGAAAAGCCTTTCTGCTTAAGAAAATTTCAAATCTAGCCAACCAACTCAACGCCTTAACTGATACTTAAAATAGTATGGCAGCCAAACAATTAACATTTTGAATCTACACGGATGATAAATAAATTTTAAAGAATGTTACTTGTAGTGTTCGAGCGAAGAGGAAGTTCATGATTTTCTTCGATTCAAACACTTTGTCGAGCCACACGGTCATTCACAAATGCCTAAAATAGATAATGAAAACTAAAGATGAAGCACTTCACGCAGCTGTCGCCACGAGGTAATGCCAATATATGTCACACGTCACCCCCGAGCCATAGGGACTCTTGGGATAGATCCACTATAGGGGGACGTCTAATTAGATGGTTCAATCTTTGACTATGGGTGTAACTTCAAACTGCCTGTGGGACGGTCGATCTAATCAAACTTAATTCGCCGATCACATGAATTTATATCATTTCGGATCTACCATGCGTTATCGTCAGGCTAATTTTCACTATTAAAATTACAACTTTACACCCGACCGAATTATACCAGAAAATAAAACGTAAATCAATTTATTGTTGTTATCCAGTTCGAGTTACGATATCGCATTAATTTATACTGATGCAAAATTCTTTGTAGTCAGTTGCTTTAAATGCGATTTAATGCCGAAACTATTTATAGAAAAGTTATTCTAATTGTCTTATTGCCGAATATGTTTGTTTGTTTAACTTTCGATCTGTTCCTAACTCCATTTTTGGATCTGTCAAAGGATCAAATGTTTTTCTTAAATTAGTTTTGATCGTAAAATTCTACACCGAAACTCACTAAACAACGATAATCCAGAGTGACTTTCGTAATTATGATTTTTCGGATTTATAACGTTTTTATAAAGAAAAAAAAATCTTGCTTTTTATAAAGATAATATCTGGAGAATGCACCATAAACAGATAACGAGCATGAACATCATTAAATATACCGAGTAGGACGGCTTGAATATATAATTTTAACACCTCAGAGTGTAAAGTTTGAACACGTTTGAGTGACAAAATTTTTATGCCAGTGGAAGAAAAAGAAGAATAATTGAATTTTGAAGTTTTCTTGTTTTGCTCCGTAGGAAATAAATATATTTTTTTATTTTTTGTCAAATTCATGTTTTCTACAAGATTGCGAATTTTACTCCCACATTGGTGACTTGTCAAGATATTTCTTGACGAATGCATTCGAAGATGATGACTTATAATCAATGGGGAAAAAAAACCCATTTACATGGACGACACGCTTACTGATTTTGACTCCTGCTGATTTTTTTTTTTTAAATATTTGGGGTGTTGTCATTTTAACAAATTTCTCGAAAACTTTCGCATTTTTTTTTTATTTTTTTCGAAGAATTTTCTCTGTTAACAAATTAATTTTTAAGAAAGAAAGTAAACAAAGTAAAAGAAAAATAGTTATAAAAAATATTTGATAAGAACATGCGGAAGCCAATATTTATAAAATTATAAATTTTTTAAAAAATTATTATAATATATAAATTTAGGAAGCCATTTTTTTTTTTTTCCACTTTATAATGCCGGATGTAGAGTTAACATGCATTCAGAATCAACTCTTATTCTTGTTTAAAAACCATAAATCTTTTATATTTTGACGTTTCGAATAAATCTAGTTTAGGAACGACTTCTTTAAAGGATTAATTTCATTTTAAATTACTTGTTTAAAATAATTTCCATCTGGTAAAAAAAATAAAAATAAAAATAAATTTTTAGACAAATTACCGTGAAAACTTGATTAAAATTTTCCCAGTTTTGCCAAAATTTAATGCGGGTTATCAATCATAATATCTAATTAAAATAAAAAGGAAAAAAAATACAGTTTTCCTTCGGACGAAACCCGACTCGATGATCATTGAACGGAATAAAAGTGATTATAAAAGTCAAATTTATGAGATAAAATATGCAAATGATTGATTTACAAACAGGGAATGATGATTTTTTTTTTAAGTTCCAGTGGATTTTAATTAAACGATTATTTAAATATATATATAAACTAGATTTTAATGCGAGGAAAAAAATATATCAAGTTAAGCAATTGTCTGACACCAATTTTTTTTTTTTTTTTAATTTAAATGGCTTTAATTAAATCGATATAAAATAAAATGTATTATTATACTTTATTGCTTAAATTTATATCTATAAACTTATAATTGTTAAAATTCGTGATGATTAAAAATAATGAAGTTTTTAACTTAAACTTCCCGACGCTATTTTCAAATATGGCATTTTTACGGTTGAAACTGTGAGGATTTTAAATAATTTAAAATAAATTTTATACAATAATTAATATCCGATTTTAATTGCATATTTAATTCTAATTATCTTCCAATTTTTTTAATTGGAAACAAGTTGAAATTGTAACAAGCGAGATTCAAAATTCGCTGGACATTGATGGCGACTATGATTAGATCATTGAAACTTCATTGATTATATAAAAAGTATTTTTATTTTATTTCGATAAAATTGTTTATTTGTTAAATTATATAGTTTTTCACGTATTACCAAAAGAATTGCATGTGTATATAAAGAGGAAAACTGTCAAAAAATAGCGATGAAAAACAATCATAGAATTTATAACGAAGCGTGTATTTTTCTCGTTAGAACATAGTTTTCTTTAGGCTAAAAATAATATTTTTTTTTTTCATATATGGATGAAAAATATATGCAGAACCTCCTGATGGTTAGCTAGAATATACTGTTTAATATTTTTAGATAGATATCTATGATTAAATTTTATGTTTCGTAGTTGTTGTTTAATCTATTAAACGTGATATCTGATGGTTTCGCATCAAAGTAAATTCTGAACTGTCTCTCTAAGTTGTTTGATTGCATTTGATATGAAAAAATCATTTTTTAATTTTATTATTCTAGCTGCAACGATTCGTTTTATATAAATCATATGAATGATAGAGCGGTATCACTTTTCCTATCAAGAAATATCGTTTCTCTAGAAACACTCTTCTCCTCTCATTATTTACTATGAATGTAATAAATATTATACTCAAAAATAAATCTATGTTGATGGTTATAAGAAGAATAAGCTATTTTTTTTTTTTTTTTAATAATTCTAAAATTAATAATATATTTCTAAATTTTATAACTATTTTTTTTTTTTTTTTGATCATTTTTTTTGCCAGATTTAATAATGAAAATCAAATTTAAATAACTTATTAAAACATGAATATCATGACTGATTAAATATTTTCATAAAGAATTTTACTCTTAATTATCAATTTATAGGACGATATTATTTCCTAAAATTGTTTAACACCTAAAACTGCATTTTTTTTAAAATCAAGTTCATATTATTTTCATAGAAAGAAGCGGACTAAGAAAAATGACTGCCTGACGTAATTTTCTCGATGAAAATTATATTCGAAAATTGTTTAATATATTTTTTAAATGCATGCCAAGTTTATTTATCTATTTCGAATCTTGTTTCCTTTTGCCAATTTTCTGGAGTAGATCTTAGAAGTTTGTTTACTTACAGCAATTGGCACCGAATTTTTTAGTTATTTTAGAGACAAATTAAAGTATATTTTCTAAGATTAATAATAAATGTGTATATTGATAAAAATTATTTGCAGAAGAGTTTATTTTTTTAAGAAAATCATAAATTTTAAGAATATTTTTCTACCATGAAAGTACGGTATTTTATGCAGTAATGGTAGTATTAATCCCATTATTATTATTTTTTATTTCTTAAGGACATTGATTCAAGAATTATCATGAAGAAATTTAGGTTAGCATACATTCGTGAACAGTGCATAAAATCAAAATAATTTAATATTTAAATAATCTGCAAAGAAAACATCGAAAAAATCGCGAGAATTTAAGGAATTTTGATGTTCATTTATGAATCGCTTATTTATTGCAAATAAAGCAAAATATATTCAGATTTTTGTGCAAAACATTTTAATGATTTTTTTTTTTCTAAATTTTCTAGTTTCAGAACGTTCGCGGAACACAAATATTAAATGAATAATCATCACAAACAGTTACATTTCAAAAGCTAAAACAGTTAACGAGTAAAGTGTGAAGAGAAAACTAAATATCCATTAACATAATTAATTTTTAAGAATTATTAAATAGGTAACTTTAATTGTCTTTATCGTGCATTCGTATGTCGAAACTTCGGATATTTTATTTTCAATTATGTCGTGCATAAGCACATAATTTTAATTAAATTATGTCAAAAAATAGATTGGTGACGATAAGATGTATTGTATGTTAAACATAGCAAAAAACTGAACTGTAGCAAAAATTATAGGCCCTCATGTTATATCAGTCGAATGTTAGTTAATTTTAGATTAATTTTGTTACATTTTTTTACTTTTCGAATGATCAGGTTATCACAAAATGTCGTATTCTACCTGGACACACACATCACGCATAGTCGTATTTACATAATCGATTTTTGATCAAAGCAATAAGTCTACAAGATATACTAATATAGAGTAACTAATGCAATTTTTTGCTATTAATTAATCTATTTTAAATTGATAAGCCAAGCAAAATCTGTTAAAAGTAACAAAGCGTGTTAACGCTTCGTCCATGTTTGTTGGTTTATGTAAAAAGCCTTTAATAAGGTTTCTGTAGCCGATAACAAAATTATGTTGATCGATTGATTTACATTACGTAATGCAATCAGTTAATCAAAGAAAATTCTTTCGATGTAGCCTAATTTACGAAAAATTAGCATAAAATGTTTCTAGTAAACATCGATTGATTTTTAAAGTAACCAACTGTAATACGATATACGCATAAAGGAAGACGATTTGAATATATTATGCAAATATTTATCGCGTACATGTTAAAATATTATTTTAATGTTTAACGAGGACGAATATGTGATCGACTTTGACCTTATATTACCTACATATCTTCTGTTAACTAGTGTGTGAAGCGCAAGAATACTTCATGTCACCCGTTATCTAGAAAAGCTTCGATTGACGTTAGCCATTACTTAACTGCATCTGTAGTGGAGGAGGGGCTACCAAACCAGCGTTGTTCGTATAAATCATTTTGGTAACATGTTATGGGATGACAGATGACAGGCTTTTCACTGACCCCGCTCACTGCTGGGTGTCAGAACCGCATAAAGAAACGAAAAAGAGAACTGAAAAATTACCACCCTCTTTGTTTGCATCGCTGACATCGCAGTTGTTGATAATCTTAATGAAAATGATATATGTCGAAAAGATCATATCGGTATGTGTTGTTAATGTAAACTATAACGTTTTGATCGTTTCGTATTTTTTTAATGAATTTTTTTTATAACGAGAAGTAAAAAATGTTCGGAACGTTTCCGTAACCGTTAAAAATTCCATCTTTTTGCTATTCTTCGAATATAATTTACCTGGATTTTTTTTTTTTTTTAAAAAAGTAATTTGTCTCGGTTCTAGCATATATAGATTTTTCTGTTTGAATATGTGGCGTCATCAGCTGCTTCAAATAGCTAATTGCTGAAATTTATTCGGTGTATTTTTATATCGCTTAAAAATAGAACAAAATGCTATTCCAATTTTACCCCTGCTTAGGGTTTCAAGACGTCATTTTCGCTTTTATTGGGTAGAATGTTGCAGATAACTATCTTTAAACGAATTTTTTTCCATAATTTATTATCGATTTTTCGAATCGGTTAAAAACGAGAACATGTTGTAGACTGAAATTGGCAAGTCCAGAATTGTCATTCTCTTTAATGCAATCGACGAAAGTTCGAACATATATTTTTTAAGTATCGTAAAAAAATAAATCGATATAATCGATAAAATATCGTAAAGAAATAGCAAATTTTATTTTTGCTATTTTCGAAAATTAATTAGGAGCTAAGTATTTATTATTAAAATACTTTCGTCAGAAGAAAATCGGTATAAGAATTTCTAAAAACGAAAATTGCTGGGAAAAACATGAGAATGTTTTAATATCTTCAAGAAAAAAAAAAATATTTATTTTTTTTTTCCGAAATGTTGGCTATTTGTAATTTTCATTTATCCTAATTTATGACATTAAATTTTATTTTTTTTTTTCGAATTACAGAATCTGAGAGTTTATATTAAAATTTCTGTAGATTTTTTTGATATTATCGATAAATTTTTTTTATACTTAAATGTTTTGCTTGCGTGACGTTTAACGTTTGGCAAGAAAATATCAAAAAAAAAAAAAAATGTCCAAAAAATCCTAATAACTTACAAATAATGGATAAAAAAAAAATTGAACCGATATTCAGTCATTTTTTGATTTTTATTGAAAACACTAAGAAATTTTTGAATATTTATTCATCTCGCAACGATTACGCGATATTTTTAAATGTATTTAATCTTTTAATAAGTAAAATTATACAATGTAAAAAATATTTTATATGGTTTCCTTATTTTGTATCGTCTCAGATTCATTAATCGATTAAATAGATTAATAATCTGTAGATTCAGGAGAATTTATTTCATGATTTTGTATTATTTACACCACTTTTTTCAGGGAATATATTGTTGGAACTTAGTTTATGGTGAGAATTTTTAATACAACAGTTTAATTATTATTATAATAAATTATTTTGTATTTTAATAATTTATTAATGCACTAAATTTAAGAATTTTTAAGCATCATATAAAGCACAAGCATACAAGTATATATGTGAGATTTAAATATATAATTTTCATATTTTAATAGATTTACATAGAGCTCAATTTTTTATAATTTTTTTTTAAAGATAATTACCTAAATAATAATAATAATATACAACAATAATTGATTTATTTAAAAAATAACAAAAATGGGAGGTCTCGGGACCTCACACTTTGAATAAGTCTTACTTATAAATTTACTGATTTATTCTTTTTTATTCATTTTTCTCTCCATTCATAGCTTGATAAAAATGTGGCTGATTAGATAAGAAGGAGTTTATTGTATTCTGTCTTGGTGCCATAAACTAAATTTGAAGATAATTTGATGTGATCCCATTTCTTAGATAAGAAGGAGTTTATTGTATTCTGTCTTGGTGCCATAAACTAAATTTGAAGATAAGAAATGGGATCACATCAAATTAACACTTGAAAATTGTAATCACAGTTTTTACCACTATCAAAAGAACTGCCTATGTATGTCATACAACAAAAATATTTTGCTTCAGATCAGTCATAAAATATTTGTTTCAATATTGATCTTATAACTATATATACTTTCTAGGAATAGTATTAATAGTATCTTACATCAAAAAAATATTTTTTTTTTGAATTTATGCAATTTGAGAGAAGCCAGAATTGTGGTCACTTAAATAAATTAAATACTGAAAGAAAATGTTTTCAAATAAAATTATAAATAGATATCAGTTGTTTTTGAAAATATAATGTACAGTTGTTTTTTGAAAATAAATTGATGTGATATTAAAATCACTTAAGTGAAGTGTATCATTACATATGAATTCACACTTCTACAGGAATGGATTGATGGGCTGAGAAGTAATATATATACAAAATTATCTCCAGTAAAAAAGATTTCACTTAATTCTATATTGATCATTTAAATGAAATTGTTCTGTGTTCAAACAAAAAATGTGTATTGACAACTTTCATCAATTTTGTTTTTACAACAAGAAACAATCATATATTAGTCTTGTATAAACCAAAGTTCATTTACAGGCTATTATCTACATAAACAGGATCAGTATTAATCAGTCATATTATTTAATTAACTGAATTTTATTTTTATTAAATTTAGAATTATACAAAAAACAGTCATTAAGAGATACTTACAGGAATCTCTTACATTGTCTTAATATATATAGAAGTAATATTTTCAACTCTAAATGAGTGAGGTCTATAATTAAAGATCTTTTCATTATGGAAATATTTTTCTTCCTGGTAAGTTAATGGCTTTTCTAGGTTTAATTTGATATTTATGTTTGTGGTTTTATTTTTGATCTAAAAAGTTATAAGTATATTGAAGAGTAAAAGTTAAGTTACAAACACAAAAAATAAGATATCTAAAAAAATTTAAAATAAAATTTATTTAAACTTCATGACCTTGAACATTATTTTATTCTCAAACATGCACAAATTTAAAAGATTTTAGTTTGTTTTTTAAAAAATTAAGGAGTCAAATTTCAAATATTAAATTCACTAGAATAGCACATTTATTATTCCATCTGAATCATCATCTATATTATAATGTAGGATTGAGATTCTTGTATGATTTTGTTAACATCAAATACTGTAGTTGATATGTTGCTTTTTGAATTTCATTGAACTGTCTTTTTAATTGATTTAACCAGCTACCCATATTAACTAACCAAAAAGTGCATTTAGTCCATATCATTCATTTATCCAAATAGGAATTAGATAAATAGATAACAAATAAACAGTTTACAAACAAACAGATAACACTGTACTTAATTTTAAAATAAATTAGATTCCTATTAACTGATATTTTATTTCTGTGAAAATTGTTAATTCAATACAAATTTAGAGAAATTTGGTTAAAATTTTGTCATGCTATTTTATTATTATGTTTTTCTTTCTTACTGATAATTATTTTAAAATTTGAAAAATTTAATTCGTCATTCTTTTTAGATGAACGTTATGTAGTCGTATATCCTCCAACATGTCTTGAAAAAGGAAAGAATTATAAACTAATAATTGATTTCAAGCATTATGATAGAGAGACTGATACACCTTCTGCTTCAGTTCTGATAGATTCTGTAAGTAGGTAAAATTTTGAAAATTGTCATATTTCTTTTAAATAAGTTTTCAATTTTAATTTAAAATAAGAGAATCAAAGTATTAAAATAAAGAAAAGTATTATGATTCTGGAATAAAAATGATAAATTATTTTTTAGCTTAACACTTCTGCTATGCATGATTCCTGCAATATCATTTATGTCATGCTAGTTTTATATTTATAATTTTAATAAAATTTTTAATAAAATTATGAGTAGATAAATTATTTTCATTATTTTTAAGATAATTATTTAGATATCCTCTTTATATTATACTTTTTCTGATTCTGAAAATAGATTTCAATTTTTGGCAAACTTGACCTGATAAAAGAATTTAATTCTATATACAGGAATACCTCGATTATTGCGGTTTCGATTATTGCGATTTTCGATTTATCGCGGTTTATAATTTGATACCAAAATTCGAATTATTGCGCTCAAATTCAAATTATCACAGTCATGAGATGTAGCCCACTACATATGCAACCAGAATTACATTTAGTTTGAATCGCCACTCTCCAAGTAGCGCTTCCTTTTTATCCGATAGTGCCTGCTCACCATTCACCAGTAACTATCCACCTCTACTTGAAGTACATGTGGATATTTATTTCTCTTCTTATTTACCCCTACAGTGAATGCTAAAAGAAACAAGGATGATATCAAGGCTACAGCTATCAAGAAGAAACGTAGAGTGATCAATTTAGA
>AYEL01089334.1:0-10515 GCA_000484575.1 Olivierus martensii | reverse complement strand
TATATTTTTATAAATTAAAAAATGACATATTAGATTTTAGGTTCTATCAACACAATATTAATTAGTTAAATTATTAATTAACAGTAAGATTATACAATTAACTACTATTTTTAACTAACAAAGAAAAGTTAAATATAAACAGTGTAAACAATTATCAACTTAACAGCATAATGATTGGTCACAGAACTAATTTAAAAAGTGAAAAATATCTGGATTATTTGAAAATTAAAAAATTTATTTTTAAATAAATTTCTTTAACAAATATTAGAAGAGAGTTATTAAATTAAAATAATTTGGAAAGTTCATAGTAAAATTTATTAAAATACAAATTTATTTTAACAAATCCGTATCACTTTAAACTTAAGAATAATTTTATTGACTTAACAGTTATAAATAGCCTATCATACATATGAAAAAAATCAATAATTAAAACCACATTAAATAACTTAATAAAAAATAACCTATTACAATACTTATTAGAGTATATCAAGGAAATAAATCTGATGTGCTAGTTGCCCTCCACAAAGATTAATTTCCTTCAACTATTTTTTCAAATCTATTCTATTAAACAAACAGTGATCAGTAGAGAACTTTAGTCATGGAGAATTTTTCTACACTTGTTAAGAAAATAATACTGTTCAAAGATAATTTCTGCACATTAACACATTTTTTTTCTTCAGGTTTGAAATATTCATTATCATCTTGTTAATGCTTAACCATATACCATTAAACATGTTTTATTCTGCACCATACCCACTATATTTAACTCCATTTTGAATATCCATTTTTATATAGTACTAGGAACATTCAGAATACACAAAAAAATTGAATAATGGCAGAAAATATATTATATATATGTATTAATCACAAACATTTTGATAATATAAACCTGTCTTGGTTAACGACGCACGCTTTGGTTAATGACTCCTGATTATGTGAACTTCGTTGATTATGTTGATAATGGGAACTACCACGCAGATACAAAAAATTATAAAATACAGTGAAACCCTCGCGTGCGTTCCCGTATCGTACGACTTTCCCGCTTTAAACGTCTATTTTCGGAAGTCCGAGCATTTTCTTATACATGCAATGTAAAACTTTCCCTTGACTTTCCCGCTTTAATGTCTATTTTCGGAAGTCTGAGCATTTTCCTATACTTGCAATGTAAAATTTTGTTTCAGGAGTCCGAGCATTTTCCTATACATGCAATGTAAAACTTTCCCTCTTCCTAAACCTTTTTTATTATGACTCATCAGAGTTTCTGTTCGTGCGTTTTCCCGGCTCGTTCGACTTTTCGGGCCGGTCCCCGAAATGTTCCGACTTTTCGGGTCGGTCCCCGAAAAGTTTCAAAATCGGGGTTTCACTGTAGTACAATTTATGGAATTGGTTATTTCGATTCAAGTTCTGCTTTCTACAATAAGAACTTCATACACAAGCACCATAAGCAGTAATTAGGTCAAAAATATTTCTTTTTTCTTAAAATAAATTAATTACTGCTTATGATGCTTGTGTATGAAGTTCTTATGGAATTGGACTGTCAAGGAGTACACAAGTAAACAAAGATTGGGAACTGTTAATGTAGAGTGTATGAAGTTCTTATGGAATTGGACTGTCAAGGAGTACACAAGTAAACAAAGATTGGGAACTGTTAATGTAGAGCAGTGGTTCTCAAACTTTTTTAAATCAGGGCACATTTGTATAGTAATTTAAACTCTGAGGCACATTTTAAATTTCAATTAAATAAAATTTGCCATAAAACTACAAAATAGGAAAATGAGCATCTAGTTTAAAATATCAAACGAAAAAGACTTGACTTAGACATGGTAGCCACGTCCCTATCCGTAGCTTTTAAAAATGCAGATTTTTATATTATATATAAATCATAAATTATTTTCATTTGCTTGGGGCGCCCGGGCACACTGTTCATTTGCACTTTTTAGAGAACACCAGTGTGCCCGGGCGCACTGTTTGAGAAACACTGATGTAGAGAATTGAAAATATTTCAGAATAAAATATACTTTTATATTCCCTATGTTTTGAATAGTTTTCATTAATGAAATTTATATGATAGTTATTAAATTCATTTTTTTAATGTAATAAATAATAATGATTGCTTCATTAATGATTCTTATTGCTAAGTTCATGAATCCAAATTACTATTTACTCTTTATATTGAAATATCAGTAAATACTCTAACATTTTTGAGCATATATAATAAATGGAAATACACATTTTATTTATTATTCATAATTATTTCTATAAAATTTGTAAGGACTGCTAACTTGTAACTGAATAAGTAAAAGTTCATTTTATTGCAATAATTTCATGCTTAGCTTATTATGTCCTAGCTCATTTATTGTATCTAGTCATTGTTACAGAAAATATTGTTTAGTATCAAAATAAATTTACAAATAGATTTATTCATAAATAAAGAACAGATCTAATTTTCTATCTATATATATGTCTATATCTTATTTTTATAAACTATTATACAAATTTTGGTAATATATATGATCTGATTAAGCAGATTTCATTGTAATATTAAAATAGATAAACTTGATACAATTCATTGTTATCAAAATAATTTGACAAACTCATTACATAGATACTATATCTCATTTCCTTCTAAGCAGTCATGTATAATGAATGATGTAGATGTTGTGCAAAGTAATACAAAATTTGTTATACAGTAAAATACCTTTATCTTTATTAGAGCTGTCATTATCAGTACTGTAATAAAGTTAGCCTATCTGCTTTAATAATCACTATTTTCCAATAATATATTGATCTAATATATTTTTCTAATTCAAAACTTTTAATTTAAGATTATAAAGTTTAAATATCATTCAAAAAATGTGCTAAAAATAATCGCTCTTGACAACGAACAGGATATAATGCTTATAACGGTATTATGTAATTTGAGTAAATTTTCTTCCGCTTTGTTAACTTAAATAACAATAAACAGCTTACCAATTTTCTGTCCAACTGGAGTGTTAAATGGATTTCCACCAAGTTGTGCAAGAATTGCAGCCATTTTAAATGCACTTTACGTAGAAACGTAGACAGATAATGATGATCGAATTGTAAAGATGTTTAACGACAACTTATTCATATATTGTCTTTAAATGTATTTAAAATTTTTAGGAAAAATTATTACAATTTTATATATATTTTCTTTTGTAGAATTGACTTTTACGACGCATGTAAACGAAAAGAAAAATTTGATTTCTCACAGATCCTTACACGACAGACAATAAAATGTCACTCTGGTGTCGAAGTTTGCTATTTCATTGATAAATATATACCAAGGAGATATGTACTTACGTTATTTGCTTTTTTGAATCTATTTAAATAAAAATGACTCAAATTTGTTTTAATGTATTAATCTTATATTAAAGGTATACTAAAGGCATTTATAACTTTTATACAATAAATTATACTATGACTGTTGCTATGAATCATGCTATGATATATAAATAAATATTGTATTCTGTGAGATACTGTACTTTGAAATTAATCGTTATAACATAAATATTAATATACATTGTTGCAAAAAAAATCGACGCAGATTTGTTGTAGGTTTACTGTAAACATATGAAGCAGCCTTTCTCAAATTCACAATAAAAGAATGAGAATTCAGTTAGGCAAAACATTGAAAAAGTCGAAAGTATGGATGTGATTGCTAGATATATGTTCTTCGCGATGAATAATCTGTGATTAGGATCATTCCATATTAAGTGATTTAGGGTCCCTGTTCGGACTTTTTCAATTTTGCTGAAACTTAGATTAGGCAATGCCGGATTAAGACCCTTAGAGGCTCTAAGCACTAACTAATTTTGGTGCCCGCCTTACACTTGTAATTCAAAATATATAAAACAATATTTACATTTTAATAGACTAAACAGCAAGAGCTGAGTGTGCTATTGCAGGGTCTCCAAACTACGGCTTGTGGGCTGCCTGTAGTCCACGAAATGATTTTATCTGGCCCGTTAATTGGAATAATTTTTCAATAAGAATCGGCAAAAATACATATATGTTGATAGATTTCAAATGCATTAATTAAAATTGGGTTCAATATATATTCCCAAATAGCAAAAAGTTAATGTAATCCAAATTATGATCTTTCTGATTTTTTTTTTTTTTTGCATATTTTACTATGGGACAGAGCCAGTTCCAACTACCCGTGGAAGGGGCCGGTTGGTGATAGTGAAGGACGGGGATCGCCGATCTAAGCCAAGCCCAGCACCCGAAAAACTTTTCAGGAGTTACCAGATCCGGGATGCGAATATGGGTCTTCCTGAATGGCATGTCGACAGCGTTAGGCCTACCACTCGGCCGTCTGGCCGCGATCTTTCTGACTGTAAAAGGTTGGTTAAAATATACAAAAGAAGAAAAAAATTTAAAAGAATTAAATCAAAATAAAGGTTATTCCTTATATCTGCTTCATTATTGTATCGATTTATCTGCTTTCAATAAAACTCATATATCTAATTCTACAGTTTTTTTGGCTATGGACCGCAGAACGATGCTGAAGTACCCAATGTAGCCCTCACGGCGAAAAGTTTGGAGACCCCTGTGCTATTGGAATAGTCATTAAGTACCTTTGAGGCTGTTTGAGACTTTGAAAGCAAGAATGAGGTTAGGAATGCAATTGAATAAAATAAAAAAGTTATTCCTTATATTGCAATTAACACTAGTGACAGATGGCAACTAAACTAAGAACTTATGAGTTAGTACCTGCCACTTGTTCTGTTTCAAACGCGTCTAGACTTATTCAAAATTTATATAGCTTCCAATCTACGAGCACAGTGTACTTTATTTTGCAGGATAAACATGATGACTCAAGAGAGAACACTTTATAAGCAAAACTTATTCATTTTTCATTAAATTTGAAAATGGCTATAAATTTAATTAATTTAATAATTTAAATGATAAATTCGGATATAAAAAATTTCTGTGGTGCCCCCTTCCCTTGATGCCCTAAGCACGTGCTTACTTTGCTTATAGGTTAATTCAGCACTAAGATTAGGTTATGATAGTTAAGCTACCTGATCATACTTGGGATATTTTTTATATTATTAGAGCCCACCACAGGCTGACCAACATCCATGGTGGGACCAAGATGGGAGCATGGAATTCAATAGGCTGGACCCAGACTCCTCCTGAAAAACTGGAGGTGTAGAATCCAGATTTGAACCTTCTCCTCCAAGGTGATAAGCGAATGCTTTATCACGTGGCCATCCGGCTGATCTGAAACTTTGTGTGAATATGTACCCAGGATTCAGAGGAAGCTGTGCAAAAATTTCAGTTCAAGAAATGATGAACAAATGAGTTGAGGCAGTAGCCTTTCATGTGGAATTCATCTGTGTAACGCTAATTCAATCACGAATAATTTTTAAAGTTTCAAATACGATTGTTGCATAACTATATGACCTAGCACCCTGAATCTTTGTAAGCTTGTTTTTTGTGCTAAATTCAAAAATTTTATTATTTGAGGTCATAAGCCATTGGTCAAATTTGGCCAATGTTTGATAGAAAATATCTCAGCGTTTAACATTTTGAGTTTATTTTTTCGGTTACCATTAAAAAAGCAATTTTTGAACTATGTGAATAAGTTTCCAGTTTTGAGTATTGAAATTTTTCAAAATTAGACCACTTGACAAGGAATGACCTTTAGAAAGAAACGTAAAAAGAAAGAAAATTATAAGTTTAAGCTTGAAATGAAGTAATTTAAATTTTATATTTGATAATTTACATATCCCGAGCATCCAAAAATATTCATGGTTTGGGAATAAGTCAAATGAGAAATTTCCATAATCTTTCTCAAGTATTCAGTAAAAAGTGCAATTGTTGTGGTTAGTATGAAGAATTATAAAAAAAAACTATGCTTATTAATAAGCAAAGTAAGACTTATAACAATCTGTTAATTATCTGAAATATAATAAGAGTATAAGACATTCATATTCCACCTGGAAATGTTTGCCTAAAGTGTGTTGCAGTTTCACTATGAAAGATCCAGTTTCAATTCCTACGCCATATACCCTCAGTTTATTTTTCAAAGGTCCAGAGAGGTCCGAACCCGATTCGTTGAATTCTATCTTCAATTAAGGCCAACACCATTATGAGTGTGGAAGCTCATGACGAGCCCTGAAATATATACCCCCTTGGTAATCTGCAGTTGGAAAATGGCGGAAAACAACCAGTCTCTCACCATAAATTTTTGGTATTCAAAGCACGCTCCTCGATCGCCATATCAAGTTCCCCATTACAGGCAGGAGTGATTCATGGTGAGTTTTGAAATTACTCAGTATCTTATCAAAGTAAAAACTGATTTAACAGTCAAATGATTAACTAAAACAATATTATCATGTCATTTATCTGTATGCATTTCATTAATAACTAATATAACATTGTCATATTATTAAGACATTCAGTACGTAAACTGTACAATTGCTGATAACTTTCGCCATAATGTTTAATCTTGTATTTATGTTAACCATTCCAAAATACGAAATGAAGAATTATTTTTACCATTACTTTTTAATATTTTATAATGCCATTTTAACAATGCAATGATCGGAATATAACAAATTTAATAAAAATTTTTATAAATTCAGATATTGTAATTAACAGTCTGCATTATCGAACTCGGAAATAGTTAAATCTTGAATCTGTTTTCCATTGAGATGTCCTGGTTTGCTACATTTCCCCGAAAACTTAATTTCGGATTTATTTATTATCATCCATGATAAATACGTACAGCAATAGATGTCGTTACCTAAAAATAAGTTTATTATTTATCGCTTTATGTTATATTCTGATAGAAGAATTCAATGTATATGGTAAACACAATTTACAAACCTTTCAGGCTAACATGAATACTTCGTTTCATTAATGGAAGGAAAGTCTTTAGATCTAAAATTTTTATATTGTTGTTATCTAATAATACTTCCTTTAAAACTGGCATATTCGTGAACATATCATTCGGTATGGTTTGTAATTTATTATTGCTGAAAACAAATATCATATTAGCATGTTATAGTATACAGAAAGCATTGACATATGAAACGGATACTTACCTCACATCTAATATTTTTAAAAAATTGGAAGGATTGGCAAACATTGACCTGCCAATCTTACTAATTTTGTTGTTATTCAATGTAATGGAATAAATTTTATCAAAAGTGGAAAAAGAATTATCTTCAATAAAATCTATAACATTATTGCTGAGATCTATGAGAACTAATCTTAAGGCCGAAATCACATTAAATTTTTCGTTTACTAAACTAAGATCGCTGTTTCTTATTTCTAATGACCATAGGTGCTGAAGAGTAGATAAGGTAGACCATCTCCAACTGTCCACTCCTTTAGTATTTTCTAACACTAATCTTTCCAAATTTTCTTCCGGCACATTCGTAATTTCATCTTCGATTCCCATAATAGTGCTGTTTAAGATCTTCAATTGTTTCATTTGGACCCATCTGAAATTAAAATTTGTGACATATGCTAATTTTATAATAAATTTTTTTGTTAATTTTTAAATCAACAAACCTGAAAAGCGATGTCGGAAGATAATTTAGCACACAATTCCACATTTCCAAATAGTAAATGTTATACTTTCCATCCAGTTCTCGCAATTCTGCTTTCATACTTGCTATGTTTAAGTAGTCTTTGCACATAAACTTTAAACCATGTAACGGAACTTTGCTACATGTACAAGAGGGGAATATATCCATTTGGGGACATTCATTCTTCAATATTTGGCATAAAAATAACTGGCATGTCATTATTAACAATAAAAATGCAGAAAAAATAATATCCTTCATTCTTCCAAACTGTAACTATATCGCACTCCGTTACATAAACTAACTGCAGAAAATATCTAACAGCTTTCTATTCTCATGTTACTTATCTATTGTACCTGATAATATTTTTTTATTTATTTTTTCACATAACAACTAATTGATAACTATGCAAAACTTTATTTTATTTAAAAATAAAACTTTAACAGAAACAAATGAGAATTTTTATGCGTACATATATATATATTTGATAATTTAATTATAAAATTATATTTTTAGATTAATAAAAATACTTTGCGAATAACGAGGAATTTAAGATTTAACTGTTTGACAAGCATTGCATAAAATTTCGTCGGATATCATATGCATCCATACATGTTCGTGGATGGTCAACTGAGTATTTCCTTCTAATATATCCACAACAACGTTGCAAATAGAACATTTCCAGTATTTAGTCAATTTAATATTATCATCCAGATTGATAATTCTGTTGGATTCATCTATATAGGTTTCAATTATTTCATCACCACGACAAAATATTTTTTGACACTTACCACATCTGACTGATACTAAAGCAGCGGGAGATACGTTTGATTTTAGTTCAACTGGAGCTTCAAGTGAAAGATTTTCGAATGATTTCAACGTGTTTTCTTCAGAACAACATTTATTACATAATATTTGATTAGCTATAATATGTTGCAAAAGATGTTGCTGTGTTTGAACTCTATGTCGATATATCTTGTTGCAATACGTGCAAACATAACGATATTCATCCATCTCCATTTCGTCAGTATAAAGCTCGAATTTGATTTTATCTGCTGCTAAATGTTTAGCTGTACAAAAAACTTTTCCACAGTTATTACATTGAATGTTTATAAAGCGCAAACCTTTTATTGAGAAAACATCTCTGATTTGATGTTGTGGTTGGCGTTGGGAATGCTTCAAACGCGCAAGCATTTCGTCTATTTGAGCAGCTTTTTCCTTTTCCATTTTTTTAACACTCTGAGTAATACGTTCTATCAATTCATTAGGAGGACTGGAATCTGACTGTTCATCATTATTATTCTCGATGTCTTCTTCTTCTGATGGATTTTCATCCTCAAAAGCTTCATCATCGCTTACTTCCAAATTTTCATTCTTTTCTGCAATGAATCATTTTTTCGCATTTAATTTAAATGAATGATAATTACATAATCTGAAATTTTCATAATTTTAAATTTATAATAAACTCTAAAAGTGGATGTCTATCTTTTGTCTATTCTCTATAATTCTATATATTTCTTTATTCTTTGATCTATTGAGATCAAACTTCGCAAAGTAACTACCTATAACTCTAGTGGATATTCTGAGTTAAAATTTTAAAAATCTCGCTAAGGTTTGGGACATTTTGTGATAGCGATGAAAATTATTATTGTTTTGGGAAGAATTCTACAGACAAAGAACCATCTGAACATGTCGAATATAATGCCAAACTATGGCATTACTATATTCGACATGTTCAGATGATCATTGCAATAATAATTTTAGGATTGGTCATCGGATTCTAAAGACAACGTCATCTTCGCGTCAACATGATTAAGGCTCTAGATAAGGGTATACTCATCGGCCGCCATTTTTGGTCAATAGTTGCTGTATAGACCAGGGGTGGCCTTGACCCGTTGTCCACCTCCTGGTCTATACTGATTACAAAGTACTTTAAAAATATTTAAAAATAAAAAATAATCAACTTTTTCTCAAAAATATTTTTCCTGATAATTTATAAATCAAATAAATTTTTTATTCATGTACTGTGATTTTTCTAATTTTTATTTCATTAATGAAATATCCATCTAAACCTTATAAGTAATTTATCTTTAATTTTTAAACAATTCATTATTAGATCTAAATTCAATACATTTTTTTAATTTTTTAAACAATTCATTATTAGATCTAAATATAGTAATTTTTTTTGTATTAAAATTAAATCATATATTTTATTTTAAGAAACAATATATGATAAATTGTTAGTAAAAAAAAAAAAAAAATGAAAATAATGAATTTTCTTCAAATAAATTTAGAGAAAACACAAGAGATTTCTTAAGATTATTTTTTTTTTTTAAATTTGTTTTCAGAATTATTGGATTTAATAATGTATTTTCTAATGCAGAAATATAAATTGTAGAGCCTGTTAAAATGTTAACAAATATAAAAAATTACAATATCTTAACATACAAATTAATAAATTTTTAAATTATTTATTATTCAAGATAATTGTATTAATATAGATCATTTATAAAAACATTGATTCATCCAAACTAATTAGTGTTAAAACTTGAAAATGCAGAGAAATTTTCTAAATAATATGAAATATGGTATATACTGTTTGTTTATATAATAAAATTAAGAATTTGCTTTTTTTGACAAAATTTGAGTATATGATTTGATTTCTTATACATGAAATTATGGTTTTGCTAATCAAAACCAATATATAGCTATTTAATTTAAAAAGTAGAAAATATAAAACTTTATTGTATATTTAGTTTGAAAATTCCAATTTAATTATTATTAACAGAATATGAAGAATATTGATAAATCTATTATTAAATATTTCAATCTTTAACAATAGGATTTATAAAATTTGATAAAGGAGTAGTTTCCAATTTGCTAGAATTAAAAGCTATGATATTAAAAATGTTATGGTAATAATGGGAAAAATTTTTTAATATTAATATTA
>AYEL01089333.1:0-60391 GCA_000484575.1 Olivierus martensii | reverse complement strand
TAATATTAAATTATAATATATTTAATAAAATTTTTTATTAAGTTTGATAATTTTGAATTTTATAGAAAAATTTAGCATTAAATACAGAATATATGAAAATAATAGTAAAATAATCTAAAAACAACCATATAATAAGAAGTTACCATTACTTCCAAAATAATTTATTACTGAAGATAAAAAAGAAATAAATTCAATAATTAAAATACCTACACCTTTTTGCTAAATATTTCCTTTAATTTAAAGCTATTCTGCAAATGGATTTTGATGATAATTTGAAAATTAATAAAAAGTACGAGATTAGAAAGATAATTCTAAATATTGGCATTATTTTATTTATTTAAAAATTAATCTGCAAAATTACTATAGTGACTTTAATGCTTATTATCTACATTTATTAATATATATACACAGATTTAATTATTAAAATTATAAAATATTGAAAAAAATCAAAGCAAATTAAATAATAAAACAATAATGATTATTTTTTTGAACTAACAATAATTAAAACTGTAACATATTCTCATAATTTTATGAAATTGTAATTGTAACCAGAGGACAATACAATATTTATATCAGGGACCAGTACTTTTTGAAGCAACATATTTCACATAGGATTAATTCATCCCACTATAAAAATAATTTTGCTTATTTAACTCTAATGATAACTCATTTTATTATTATATTGTATAATAAAATTCAAGAATAATTGCTTATTTATCAAAATTATTATTATAATCTATAATAATTATTAATTTAAACTTTGAAAAATTAAATAATAGATGATTATATTTTCCATGCATATTCAACTAATACTGTAGTACAGTATTTCTTTCATGTAAAAGCTAAAGCATTTCCAACTGACATTTCTTAAATTATTTTTGACAATATCCAGAATCTACTAACTCATATTATTATTCAAAAAAATTATAAAATATTAATATCTTCAAAATATTTCAAGTAAAATTATATAAATCTTTTTTAAAATAATTGTTTAAAATACACTATATTTTAGTTAAGTTAAATAATAAACATTTATTTAAAAATTTTTTATTTATTTATTATTATATGCAAAAAAATTTCTTGGCTATCATTCAATCATAGACTAAGAACATATGCTAAGATGATTGAGGTTGATAAAAAATAATATCAATCAAACTTAAAACATTCATGGTTATATATATAAAATATAATAGAAAATCACTTATTATATTAAATTGGTTATGGTTATACAAATTATATTCTAAGAAACATTAATATCAATATCTGTTTTTATTATTTTGAATCAATGTAAATATTAAATCATTTTATTATATAAAGCACAAAATCAGAAAATTCAATATAGAAATTAAAAAATACAGTAATAATAATAAAAATACACAAATGGTCAAAATAAAAAAGCGTATCTAAAACTGAAAATTTTAAATAAATTATAAACTTTAATTATGTAATTAAAAAATCAATCTATAATTTCTAAAGCAATTTTAGTATAGGGCAGTGAAACTTTTATTGGGGCTAATTTTTTTGTTATGCAAAGCTTATTATTTTTACGATTCAAATAATTACAATGTCTTAATTATTTATGCATACCACATTTTTTCTGCAAAATTCAGTAATAAAAAATTATTAAACCGTAATACAAAATTTAATGTCCAAAACTGAATCTAAATGCTGAAAAATCTCTAAATTAGTATATTACTGTACCTAATTAATACTAGTTGACTTAAGATCGTATCTTTTAATTCAATAAAAAAAATATTTAATTAAAATACGAAGATTTTGAATGAACTTTGATATTTATAGTACAAACAATTCAATATCGTACGATGTAGATATATACCATAATACACAAAAAGAAGTGTAGCGGAAATAAATTTTGCTCTGTATTGAAGTTATATCAACAACATTTAAAAAAAAAAAAATAGTATTCTATTCAAAAAAATTTCACTTTATTCAATTGCAGCTACTATCAAATAATCCAGAGAATTTAACTTATGAAAATTCCGTTTCACCTGATATATATTATGATCTTACGTTCTCACATACGGAAGTGTATTTAATAAACGAAGGATACATTAGCAATAACCGTGTCGAATAATACTACTAGAAGGGGGAGGATGGATAATCTTCTATGCCATTTATATACAAGGTAGTGGAAGTATATCTGGCCAAACAGGCTACACGACATGGCCTAAGGCACGGCTTCAGTCGAATGGTTGGCTGACAAGTTCGCTGACCCGACCCCGACTGCCTACCATTGCATGCTACAGTAAGTGCACCGTAGTCTTATTGTCACCTTCCTGATTCCTATCCATTCAAATAATTGGCGAGAGAAATTAACTCCTCTATAGAGATATATTTTATAAAAAAAATGTAAACTATAAAATTTCACGTTGCAGAAATGTCGTACACAAATGATACGGATGTGATATAAAGTGTTACCATCTATCCGATAGGTGCAAAATAAAAAAATAAAAATAAGCGAAAACGAGAACAGACAACTTAGCAATGACGTCAAATAATCGTACACCCTATTTCCGGTTATATTCGAAAAATAAAATAATAAAAAATAGAATTATTAGCGCTTTAACTGCAAATAATATAATTTTATTTTTATTTATCATATTAATAAGATTTGCAAGTTCTTTCATGCTTGGTCAATGACTCGAGTCTTGTCGGAAAAGAAACTGAACATAAAAGAACGCTTGACTATCACCAAGTCGGAATTTAATACTGTGCTGTTAAATATTTTACAAAATTTCGTAATATGTATTAATTTTGCATATTCAACGTTATATAACATATAAAAATAAGCAAAGAAAACTTTGCCCTTTGTTTCTCTATGACGTCATCGTCTGCTCCGTATATCCGTTGCTAATGGTTACCCAGCCAATAACTTTTCTAGGAACGACGTCCTAAATCAGTCGATAAATAATCAAAAAGCGATGTTTTGATATCCATTATTGTCGGGAATATTTTCTTTTAATAAGTTATGGAATTTTTTTTGACAAATAGCACCAATTTGCACGAGATGTCTCCGACTCACAAGTCCGTGTTAAGAATCAACAAAGACAAGACGACTCTTCACTTCCTGTTGGCAGACGGGAATAAATAAATAGGTTTATCATTCGTGTCGTCTGCCCGACATAAAAATATATTTATAGAAGGTGAAAGAAATACGATCCGAAGCAAAAAGCCAGGGTTAAAAATCTCGGTTTGACGATCGAATCCAGTTAAAACCGTCGCCCAATTGTTTGTTTTTCCCCTTTAAGCTGAATATTTAAATTTACCAGAACCGCAGTTAAGAAAAGTAATCTTTTATTTATCGAATCTTTCTGATATCCAAAGGAAGAAAACGAGTTACCAACGCCTACCTTTTCTTAAAATTTACGAGAATCTCTAGGTAAACCTACGCTCTTCAATTTACACACGCCATTTTGGCTGGCAATAAATTAAACGCCATAATTTAAAACGATTTCCGCTAAAAGAATCGAATGTATATTTTAGGAATCGTTAAAAAGTTTCTTTAATTAAGCGGTACCGGATACATTCTAAACCGGGACACTACACTTAAAACGTCTTCTTTTCTGCCTGCAGACTGGTTTACAAAAACTATCATTAGCGTGGTCCTTTACGGTGGGTTATGAAAAAGTGGGCATTAAATACCAATTTATTTTTGGCGGAATTTGAAGGGAGCATTATGTGACGTGACTGCCAAGGTCCCCACACCGTCTAACCTCCATGAAAGAAAGTGGCATGCCCTTGAAAGGCGCACGGTCCGTGGGTCTAGTATACAAAAGTTACTCCCTCGCTCTTTTCTCTCTATCATTCTCTTTCTCGCCTTGCGCACACGCACATCCTGCATCCGGGACGCTGCAGCGTATTTCCTGTCTCGTTTTCGACAGCTGTGCTACAAGCAAAACAAAAACCGCACTGAAAAACTTCCACGAAAAGTTACTTCCCGGCAAAAACGCTCCACTGAGTTCAAATCTTTAAAATGTAGGAAGTTTTGATTCGTTTCGCAGGAGAAAGTTTAAAGAAAACTGATTACACAAAGAGGGAGGGAAAAACAAAACAATTTAAACTTCGTTGCGAGCAATGGTGCATATTCGAGCTTCGATGCTAATAAAAAAATAATAATAATACTGTAATAGCATATGGAGAGAAGTAATCATAAGACATTTGATATATGTTTACAGGCAATGAATTCAAAATAAGTATCGATTTAGAAAACTCGTTTCGTTTGCTATATAAACAAATATTATTTATTAGGAAATTTCGGATGCGTGATGGATTCATTACGAGCGTGAAATATTTTCGAGGTAGCTTTAAAATAATTATCCACTCTCCAATAAATTTCTAAGCGAAATAGCCTAGTTTTGATAACATTTTTGCTCTCTAATAAACAGGATGCAAACGCGATTCTTATCGACCAACACGAGAAATACGGTCAGAATTTGAAGTAAATAATTATTTTACATTAAAGTATTCCATTTAATCGAGAATATTGTGATGTTTTCATCCATCTGCTTAATTCGAAAATATCTGGTGCTTTCATCTATTCGATTTAATCGAGAATTGGCGAACGATTTGGCGATCTATTCGATTTAATCGAGAATCGATTTGATCCATCTGCTTAATTCGAAAATATCTGGTGCTTTCATCTATTCGATTTAATCGAGAATATCTGCGAGGTTTTCATCTTTTCGATTTGGATCGAGAGTATTGTGACATTTTCATCTATTAAATTTAATCGAAAATATTGTGCTGTTTTCATCTATTCGATTTAATCGAGAATATCTGCGGGGCTTTCATCTTTTCGATTTTAATCGAGAATATTGTGATGTTTTCATCTATTAAATTTAATCGAGAATATGTGCCGTTTTCATCTATTCGATTTAATCAAGAATAATGTTATACTTTCATCTATTCGGTTTGATCGAGAATATTGCGATGTTTTCATCTATTCGATTTAATCGAGAATATCTGTGTAAAAAATTGCAGAGAACAAAATTAAACATTTCGTATTAACAAAGGTGAGATAATTGAAAATCTGACGTCATTCGCAATATAACAGTGACCTAATATAACAAAATCGAAGTGATAACTACCTGGCCCTTACGCAGGAGCGGACAATAGAACTGTAGAGGAATGTGCCAGGGAGGCAACCGTTTCAAAGAGAGGAGGAGGAGGAGGAGGGGGCCGTGTGGCCTCTAGGAATAGGATGGATGAATAGAATGGCATTCCGGGAATAAGAAATGCGGGCGTCTTTTTTCACAATAGGTTTCGTTTTATGACCACTGTAGAAGTTTCCGAAACACTTTTTTTTATACTCGGGGATTATAGTATATTGTCGATAGGAATGCTTTCTTAAAACTAGAATCTTCTCGAATACAACACCTATCTCTCTCTCTGTTACATATATTCAGGACCGCTATCATTATTCTGTTGTAATGATAGTGGCCGTACCAGTTAATAGACCTAATCCAGAAAAGAAAAGCAATTGAGAACAACTCATCAAAATTTCTAGGTTCTACAAGGGAGAGAAATTCAGAAGTGGAACGAATTGGTTCAGAAATTTCGCAAGATCTCGTTTTATGCGCTGTTTCTAAGTCAAAATTGAGTTTTACAGTGGTATAAATTATAGCGTAATAACCAATAAATAACGCAGAGACCGCGGTTGTTCGGAATTTGTGGTTGTGCTAGTAAAAAGATCGGAGAAGAGTGGCTCTTTTTTATCGAAACAGGAAACCATTGAGAGAAAAGCATTCCGAAGAGGATTAGAGCCGATTCAGGCGTGTGAACTACGCGATGAATAGCAATACTTGTGCTCACGGTATATGACTTCCTCTGAAAGGCAAGAATATACGGTATACAATATAAACTACAATAATATGCGGCTTTAAATCCTTACAAACTAGACATTTAGATGTAATTCTAAATTTAAATTTTACAGTCGGAAACGGCTTCTACTATTAGCGTTCTTTAAATGGTTTAAACGGAATCCATTCAGAGTTAGAATATAACAGTTTAACGACGTTAAACGGCAGTTTCGAGTGCAGATTTTGATCCGTTTTATAAGCATCGAATTGTTATCTTTCTCTTGTTTATTTAGGTTATACTCAAGCCATTTAGTATACAAGTTCCAGTAAAAGTGATCGGTAAGCGGCGATCATTTTCGGTATTAGAATAATAATAAACAGAAAACTATTTATCAAACGAATCTACTTCGTGGCTTTTATCACGAATAAGACCAGTTAATCACGTCCTCTAACACAATTAGGTCTATCCACTTATAAAATCTAGAGGCATACATTCCATTTATATTGTCACCGTTAATCACGATCAGAATTTTAATGGAAAAGAATTAAAATTCGTACCCAACATACTTAACATAATAATGTAGCGAGACGGCAACAATATCCGACATTGTATCTTCACGCTATCGAAATCAAACTGATACAATAACTCAATAATCGCTCTCTTCTCTAAGAAGATTACTCGAACGGTGAATAGAACTGCAACCTATTTTATTTTTATTATTCCGGTATCAATAGAAGAACCATTTCCGTAAATGAAAGGAACGACTGATACAGCTAATATAAACGTCTGCATTCTTCAAACACCTAACTGGGATTAAATTCGCAGAGTTTAGGAATCCTATACAAGTTTCACCCTTTTTTTTTTGCTATTATCTGAGACTTCATCGCCTTGTCCGAGTTTATACCTTGGAAATCTGCTTGGAGAACCGCTTTATAACAGGCTAATGACCCGAAGTTTGTGACGTAAGAGTAAAGCGGAACTGACAGATGGCATCCAACTTCATGTGCCACTGAATTTAAGCGCTGGAGACAGATGATAGTTCTGCCAATGTACCAGATGCTCTTTTTTTCCTATCCTGCAGATTAATTGCTGACTATCCTAACAGAACAGCGCGGCAATTATACTTTTGAAAAAAAAAAATAATAATAATAAATTTTTTTTCCGTCCTACAACTCGGAATATACTTTCCCGAAGTGGCGGATTATCGGTTGCGATGAACTAGAAAGATCTGACCAGACATCCGGGTTTGTAAACTTCACAATTCGATCCGATAGATCTCGTTCGGAACAAGTGGTGTCAATTACTGTTTTGATATTTCTTCCGCCATATTGTTTTTACCCAATCGACATTTTTAAAAGCGGAAATATACTTTTATGAAGAGTTAACGCACTAGAGAATCGAGAGAGACTAGTGCACTTTCCGCCTAATTTGTGTTTGTTCTCTGATATTGTGCACGGCCGGGCGGCTAACCCCATCCAGGTAGAACAAGAAGAGGAGTTAAAAAAAAAAACATACTCGAGTCATCTAACAAAACAGGACTAACCAGTCTATCGGACGATTCGCGACATTTCCACTTCTGACTTCACCGTCGGTTGGAGAACTAAACTAGGCCAAGTATCATTCCTCCCCCTTTTTTTCCCGTAACTTCGACCCTAACATATTTTTCCCGCTCGTTAGAATAGAATGGAAATTGTACAATGACATGGCGAATATATCACGGACATAATGGAAAATTAAATTACTCAATTCGACTTTTTTTTTCTACTCGGATAATCCGGCAAATAAAAGAGAACAGGGATATAAAAACCGGATAAGTGGAACGTTCTTTTTAGAGGTAATTATTTTGAGAGTTTAAAAATCTCTCTCTCTCTCTGTGTGTCTCTCGAGACGTGGAACATTAATGGAAAGAGCATTCGCACTTAATACCCCTTATTTTATTAAATTCAAGGTAGAAACCAGTTTAAAAAGCGTCCTTCATAAACAAGCTATATAACCTACATTTGTCTGTTCCTGTTCTAGTGGTCACAAGTGTGCTTGGGAGCTGGTTGATCATCTTCCAGGGGGAAGAATACTTACAATAGATAATCTAGCACCATTAAAGCAGATCTGTGGCACGACTGCTAACCTCCGGGTAGAGAAAAATGTAGGTTAGCAATCGACCATATTCGTCGGAACGGAGTTCGATCGGACGATCAGAATCGGTTTAAAGTAAATTACATTTCTTGTCATACTTTTCTATATATATAAATTAAAAAAAGCGATACGGTAACGGCAACGTTTATGAAGCCACTAAAAAATTTGGGTACCATCCAAATCCGTTCTTGGTTTTCTAACGGGTAATGAAGACACTCGTTTTTTAAAAAAGATCTAGAAAATGATATACTGTACCGATCGGTGGTAGAGTTACTATATATATAAGTAGTCGAAGAGATGGATTTTTATAGCGAATAAAAATCCACTTTAGTTGACCGGAAATTGATCCGAAGACATAAATCTACATCCTCCCTTTTTACGGCAGCTGGATAGCTCGTGCAATTTTTTAATACAAAGTATGCTTAAATGCCATCTTCTAAGAACGTCCGTGCCTTCCGGAAATATAGGCTATCCTGCACCTGTAGGACGCAAACACGATATTTATGTCAGGATACGCGAACGTACTTCAGACCGTTTCCGTACAGAAAGTGTGGTAATTTCTATATAAAAACAAAAAAAATAAGAAACATTTTCCACAACGCTACTCTTTATTACGATTGGAAAACATCCAAAGAGCGTATTCTTCGCTTCTCATACATAAATGGATATATACGGACACTTTTCGATACATAATGGATGCGCCCTATTAAATTCCCACTATCTGTCGGGTCCAAATCGCGAGCCGCTCGTGTTCTCTGCCAAATAAATCACTGGCAATACGATAAGTTCTGGCAACACTTAACGGTCCGCAAAACCTTCCGAACAGATGACGCAAAAATATTTAAGAGGTGACGTAATTTTTTCGAGGCAACGGAGACTCGGCGTGTTCGCGAAAATTACTCCTTCCGTTTAAAATTTCGCGATAAATTACAAAAATTGGGTCGTCGGATTTAAGACCGCATTGTTTCCGCTGTATTTACTTAATGACGAAAAATAATTAATTATGGATGGATAAGAAATCGATTCTTTTGATCACGTTCGCCGGTATTTCTTTATCGGACGAAAATCTCGAATTAAATTATTTTTTTTTTATTTTTCCGCAGTGGCGGATATTTAAGAAGAGATAAAAAAAATTAAATCGTTTAGAAACGGATTGATACAAAATGACTTCGGATGCGCTACTGCTTTTCGCTTTCGGTCCGATATCTATGAAAGAGTGAATGCTGCGACTGTAGCGTACATCAAAGCTTATCTTCATACTGGAATAACCTTGGTTGCAAAGGTCATCTTTTGATAGAAGGTCAATCAATAGCTATTCGCTTCATCCGTCCGAACACACCTCCGCCATCTAGAGTTATGGGAATATTTTCCCCCGATGGAAACTTCTTAATAATATAATAACCGTTTCAAATATTCATGGGAGGAAAATAAAAATCGAGCCGGCTTTTACTTAAGTTAGACTCTCGATTATTTATATTATCTGTAACCGCGCTTCTCTCTTTAACTTATACGCGAATTAAGGAAACTAATGAAAACGTAATTATGAAATTTTAATGCGAAATTCAAGAGGACCACGCGACTTCAACAGTGTCAGGTAATATCCATTAAAACTGCCTTAATTGGAATACTGGAAGTGCCATGTTTACTACACCGAAACTTTCGTGCTGTCTGGTTTCAGTTTATGCTAGAATGGAAAAAATATTCCGGAAAATGTGGAATATTCTTCCTTTATTTCCCTAAAAAAAAAAAACAAGAGTTTTCGAGCGTAAAATAATAACGAGATCTGTAGCAACTTATCAAAAAAAAGTCGACGTTTTAATGGGTGCTTATGACTGGAGAAACAGAGAAGAGTGGTTACTGCGAGGGAATGAAACATGGAACTTGGTTCCTTTAATAATTAAATCCTCAATTTCGAGGCTACGACTTCGAATAACTCGGAGAGGGTGAAAAAGGGAAAAAATCGATGGGTATGAGTCATGGGCCACCATCGCCATCCGTGCGACTGATGGGATGAGGCAGATGAAACGGGAGTTATGACAGTGGAGGGAGAACCGCGTTAGCCATAAAGGGAAATAACACCGTCGATAATTGCAGACATTCCTCCACAACTTTTCTAACTTTCTACTGATGAATAACCGACGGGAATCGGATTCTGTAGTGTGTGGAAACACGACAGGAAGTACGGTTTCAAGGACGTCTCGGTTACCGTGCCCAAAACCGACGGCGCGCCTTCCGTTGTTAACTTTTGTATAACGATTCGCATAATTTCCATTTCCACGTCGAACGATTATTTGTGATTCCAATCGTAACCGTCATCGAATCGAAAAGCGAATGGAATTAGAGGATAATTAGGAAAGGGGATTGTGGCGATGTAGGTCAGAACTCCACTTCGGATGGATGGATGGATGGCGGGCGCAATCGTGTCACACTACACAGTCATGTAGGCCTATAACAGCAGGAAAACTCGATTGGTACGACTACATTTCTCGCTTCAACAATTCCGCGGGTGTTTTTTTTTATTCTAAAATTAACCGAGAGCGATTGGTTTTTCCAGGATCAAAAAAAAAAAGTTGAAGTGAAATGCACTTACCTATCATGAGTAGTGATACGGTGAGATGTTCTCTCCCAGTGGCCTTCAGAGCACCCAACACAGTGCCGACTATAGCACAACACAAGCCGACGAAGGCAATCATGACGATAAACCACCTTATGCTCACCGTCTGCGTCACCATGACACCACAGCAATGTTTTGGTTCCTCCGATTCGGAAGCTGCATGATTACTGAAAGCCGTCGTCCTACAGGACGAACGCAAACGGTCCCTAGGCGGAAAAGGTCTGAATCCACCTCTTCTCATAGACCTCCTGGGTGGAGACTGCGGACAGGCGGGCAGCACGGTGCCCGGCGCGCCACACATGGGGGCAACTGTCGGAGGAGGCGGAGGAGGATGAGAAGGAGGCGGAAGTCTCCTGCCACCCCTGTCTGTCAGGGGCGGTAAGGTGGAGTAGGGTGGAGGCATGTGTGAATTGAGAATATCTGGTAAGATATCCGTGTTGGAAGGACCACTATCGACGCTAGTGTAGCCATCAGAGTTAGGGGTCCTCCTTTCGTTACCATGACGACCGGTCGGATTCAACCACTCCCGATTACACCTATCATTCGACGGAGCAGGATTAGGGGTCTCGCTGTGCCTGGTCCTTCCCATGCTATCGCAGGTGATGGTGCCTCGGGCCATCCCACCGTACAAGTCGTGACTCGCACTTAACACATTCTCGGCTAAACCTTCGGTACCACCACACCTAGCAACAGTGGAACGGCCGTTACGTCGGACATCCTGGTCGACGCTAACTACTGAAGACGAACTGGGCACGGGAACTGTTGGTACAGACCCGATAATCACACCATGAGCACCGACTACACTTTTTTCGACGGCATCTGTCAACCTACCCGTTGCTCGACGTCGTTTCAAGCGCACTGGCTTGCCTCTGATGAAACATCCACTAGCTTGGGGCTTGCCAACTGCGTGCGCGAGCCTATGGCCGAGCGGGGTAGGACTGCCAGCTGGCGACGGCGAAACGTGGCACTGGACAGGGTTGCACTTGATATCCGACACGGTGGCGGTCGTATGATGACCGATGGGCACACTTTGCACGTCTTCTAGGTCGAAGGCATCGTTGTCGAAGCCGGCGCAACAACACTCGAGCGTCGTACCTGCCAACTCGATGGTCTCCGTCTGTCGGCTGGCCTCGATCTGATTGGCTGGACGGGGAGCTGCCTGCTGCAATGACGACGCCACCTGGTGGCCAACATGGTCGACGGGGGAAGCCGGATCGCAATTCTTCATGTCGTTATCTGTTCAAACAAACAACAGTTAGTACTTCTGTAACGCCTCTCGGCTTATAAAATCGACTTTTATACAATTCTATCGACTACACTTGTCGAGATGGATTTTTTTCTCTCTCGACAACAACAACAATTTCCTACCGAGTTTTTCAATTAACTCCAGTTTTCGGGACTAAGAAAAATGTTATTAAAGTAAGGAATTAAAATGTATTTTTCGGTGGAAGAGCACTCTTTCGCCAAATTAAACGAATTGGTGGAGAAATTCAATCAATCCGTCTAACCATCCATCCGTTTTGGAATTATTTTATTTCGGTTAAGCAGTTAAAAGAAAATCGATGCTCGTTTGGCTCCGGACGAAACTCACGTTATGCTTTCGGCCGACCCTCCCAAAACAAACCTTTTATTGACAGGATGAAGTCTGCTCCCTCCTATTTCCTGCCATACGTGTCCAAAACCGAAAAAAGTTCGACCACCAGGCCAAAAATCGGAGGAGCAGTCTACACCCGTTGCTTTAATTGTTTCCATTAACCTGCTGCGGGCCGAATTAAAGGAAGACGAGGTTCCGAAACGAGTGGGATAAACAAGGAAGGGAGCGGGTATCTCCGGAAAGGTTGTTTGGACGGGTCGCGCTATATTCCGGTTTCTCTGCTGTGGGTGTTGACACGGCCGTAGTAAATACTGTAAAACCGCTACAGAGATCGAACGAGACAATTGTTGCCCGAACACTGTATAAGGTAATTAGGTAATGGGAAAGAACTCAGGCACGGCAATTCCGTCTCGTTTTCCGATTCTTCTGCATGGAAACGTCGGCGGAAGTTAATAAACGACGTCATCTGCGCTATCCCGGAGGGAAACGGCCCGCTGACGTCATCCGTTCCCCTGCGTCGATTAACTCAAATGGCCGAGAAGCGTTTAATTCGATTTAGGTAACAATCCTTACTCTTTTAACCTTCTGCTTTAACTATCGGACATCGGAATGACGTCAAACAGTCACGGGAAACCGTAGCGGAATTCAACGATTTTCCAACCCAAACCGGCGAAAGAAAATGCTTTTTTCCACGTTAGGGATTTCTACCGTCTCGATATATTATCGACAAAAACATCGCGCAACGTTCGGTTTTTCTTCCTTTTCAGAATGCGGTTACCGCAAAGGGTCAATTACGAGAGGAGACCGTCTGTCGTGAGAATGGCGAGGCCCACAGTCCAAAACTGCTCCGAAAACCTCCCAGAAAACTATTAAAAACAACACTAGCATAATGAGGCCAGACGAGATCTAACAGGATCTGCCCAGAAGTCGCCACAAGCAAAGTGTGTATTATATGTGCCGTAACCTTGGCAGTGGTACGCATTGACTTTAATTTAGCTAGGTATACGAGTCCCAAGGTTTTATTTAAAATCTTCTAATAAAGCGAGAAGGAGTCTAACGATTATTTTAAATTCATTCGGATTTGTTTACTCAGAGTGAGAATTTTGAAAACCGTATCAATTCCGATGCTGGGAACGACGCCTCTCGGGGCTAATATCAAACAGATGTTGTCATTATGAACGACTGACTTCCATTAAGGCAAATGACAGCCATCTTAATGGAACAGATAACTGGACGGTTGGAAGGTGAAAACGGGAAATTATCCCATCACGTTATTAGTGACGTCATCGATACTTTACAGGAGATGGAAAGTGAAAGTCATATAAATATATATTTCTCCCGGAATGCGGGAGGGAAAATACTTCCCCAGACAATGCTTGGGATTTTCCAGGAAAAATCGTTAAACGTGAGTAATTTCTCCTGAAAACCGAGGATTTTTTTCCAGTTTTTAAAGCGCAGATATCCCTTCTTTGATGAAATTCCGTTTAGAAGATGGAAAGACACGTGTCTACGTGTGTAAATTTCTTCATTAAGTCACGAAACAGATCCACGATTTTTTAAATATGGGAACGTTATCGAAAATGGATATTTTCGTTCCCTCCTAATCATTTTCTAGATATCTTTTCGAGTATTTCGCTGGCAATTATGTAACTGCGGCAGTTAAGGAATTCGTTTTCGGCTTAATTATCCCAACGAATATTATTACCAAGGTCAATATCAAATTTTACTTTCCGAAGGACGCGCCCACATCGAGAATAAAGCCAAGAATTCCATTTCGCACGTAGGAAGTCACAGAGAACCGATCTCTGGATCGGATCCAGGAAGGTATTCGGTTATTTTTAGTATTCTGTCAATTCTTCTCGTATAAATCCACGCCTAATTGCCGTAGTAATTACGGACTTTAAAGGGATAAAAAGGAGAAAGAGAGAGAGAGATATCGTCCTTCCCATCGAGGCCGGAACTACGACGCAACAACAATAACATTGTCGATAATTACCACGTTTTTTTTTGTGCGCCTTTACGGAAGAACCGGCAGAATAAACCTTCAGAAATTTAATTAGCCATTGCAAACGTTGTTAAAACAAGACTTGGTAGGAATTATAAGGTTAGGCACACGGCTGGATCAACACGCGACGTCCAGTTGCAGACATCGGTATCCATCTGTTCTTTTTGGCTGTAGCACAATACTAAAAAGGAAGAGAGTGAAAGAGCCATTGAAACACAATCTAACGGTCGCTTCGTGCGTTTCCAGCTGCCTTCTAACCGAATGAAATCTAACGGAACACAGTTTTTCCTTTATTATTTTTTTTTCTTCTTCTCCTAAACCCCAGACCCCTGTTTGACTCGTGGCATTTGTTTCTTTTCTCTTCCCGCTGAATTTCCCCTTTCGGGGATGCAGGAACACGTTGCACAGGAGGGGTTTTTACACATCTGTTTGGTATAGTTCACTCTCTTTTTAATTCTGCATAACCGGATCCTCCGTAATTTCACCCTCCGAATTTTTATATTCCATCTATGAAAATTTAATCCTCTTCGATTAGTTCCGATTCCATATTTTAAATATTATATTCTACAGCAGCTGTGTCGTTTTTTAACACCTTTATTATGCAAAAAAAAAACTATTCTTTCATTATTCTGCGATTTATATATGCTGGATTAGTTAAGAGGAAAATTTCTATACAGCAGACCTGCAATCGGAAATTGCGTTAGCTTAATGCTACATCAATTATTGTACTACCGAGACTGCAAATGGCAAGAAGGACAAATTTGTACATCTGTCCTTCACATTAACCACAATGCCGTAACCATAATCGAAGTTTTCGTAAGAGAATAAAAAGCCAAGGAAATCCTGTCCGGACAACAAACCAAATTATAAACTCAATGGGGTCCACAAGTCGTCCTTATTACTCTAGTGTTTTCACACCTCGATGAGTAAACCTTTCTGTACTTAGCATAAAACTTTTCTTTTTAAAAATAAACGACAGAATTGCGTGAGGAGAACTGTAACCAGTATATTAATTGCTCGTCTAAAATTGATTTTCGAGAGGTTCAATTGTGCCGTCGTGCGTGAGGAGAACTGTAACCAGTATATTAATTGCTCGTCTAAAATTGATTTTCGAGAGGTGAAAGCCAAAATTTGGTCATTTTGCGACGGCATTTTTTTACGCCTCGGGACTTGCAGAAAATTTGGAATTCGAGTTCCACAAACGGTAGCGGGAAATAAAATCTATCCAGAATGAAATTTTGTTACAACAATGCCTAATTGAATTATGTAACATTAAGCAAATTACCCGGCCAGATGACAAAGGGTACAATGCTCTAATGGAGAATTGCCCAATTTGGTCGGCACAATTGCAGTGTACTCAAAAGTCCTACTTTTTTCGTCCTGCTGTGCATCATAATTTTGTACTGGCGTAAGCGTGCAAACTACCGACCATAAAGATAGCAGTGCGCGAATATGGGAATAAAACTTTCACAAGTAACTCCGATAATCGAATGAAAGGAGAGAGCTTCTCTGCCTGGCAGGTAGAGGAGCCGTTCTGCGTGAAGTACAGCACCTTAACTGCGTTTAAACGGCAATGTTATTCTTCCAAAGACATATATATCGAACGAGAACGACCCTAAATGACCCATATTGAGCCATCGATGTCTATATAAAGACCTTGTCCCACATCGTAGCGTGCGAATTGTCCGGCTCCAGCTGGCATTTTTCCAAAATCCGATTGTTTAGACCGGCCATATAATAACCTTGACCCTGCCGTTAAAAAAATATTCAAGACGCAAAAGCGTAAGTTAGAAAAGAGCCGATCGATAACGAGGTAAAAACGCATCAGAGCAAAAGTTTACTTATCGAATATTTTTTGTTAAGCCATATTTTGCAAAAAGTTGGCTGCACGTATCACTTTATTCGTTCGTCTGTCTGTCACCAAATTTCAACAACTATATGTGGTAGGAGTCTCAAATTTTACATAAATCGCTCATTCGTATCTTATCTATACAATTACAGACTCAAAAGTCTCTAAGTGATCTCATTACAAGATGGCGACCGTCCGTCCGTCACCATATTTATCTCGAGAACCAAACGTGGTAGAGGATTCAAATTTTACAGCATCACTTCTATATATCATAGCTATGCTAATATTGATTTAGAAATCTCCAAGTGGTCCCGTTACAAGATGGCGACAGTTCGAAATTTTCAAAACCCATAACTTCGAAACCGTCCACTTGTAAGATATTTTGTAAACGTGAATATAACGTTACTTATCATCAAGAAAAATTTAATCTATATATAACTTTCATTGTAACAAAATATCAAAATCAAAGATAAGATTTGTTTCCTAAATAGCAAAACTATCGATGGAGATATTGATACATAAATGGAAATGGTATTTTGTTCAACTACACAACTGTTTTTCAGCCGAGTCATTGCCTTTTTTTAAAGGGAAAAAAATAACTGCAGAGTTTCTTATCTACAGCACCGATTTTAGGTGTCCTACTTCTCAGTTTTTCACTGAAAGCCGTCTTACTTTAGGAAGAAGAAGAAGAAAAAAAAAAAGATGCTAAAGTTGTCCGAGATAAGAGTTTGGTAAATTCCGAAAATTAAATTTTGACCGCAGAGTAATTCTCAGTTCTTTGTTTTCTCCCCCCTGCGTTAATTCACTACTTCCTTTACAGCCAGGTATTCCTGCGAAAGAGGGAGACGTTACCCAACACAGACGACAGCGTTACCATTGTTGCATAATGTTCTTTCAAAACAATGCCGCAAAGCAAACGGAAGTTTTTAAGACAATCTGGCAGAAGGTGCTATCAATTTCCTTCAGACAGACACGCTTCTGATCATGTGACGAAACGTGGCAAGAATACACAGGATTTAGCCAAAAGGAGATTTAATACCTTAACTTTTCTTCGGTTTCTATAATAAATGAAAGGAGCCAACCACTCTCGCTTTTCCTCCCTCCAAAAAAAAAAAAAAAAAAAAAAAAAAAAAAAAAAAAAAAAAAAAAAAAAAAAAAAAAAAAAAAAAAAAAAAAAAAAAAACACATTCCAGTGGATTTATGCCCTTTCAGTCGAACAGGAAAACGTAATTTTAATGACAAAGGACACGGGAAAGTATGGAAGAAGGAAAGTACACGGCGTTTTTTTTCCCTTACGCGCACAAAAAAAAATCTCCAAACAAAAAATAAACCTCTTGAACGCGATAAAAACTTGCGACTGCAATCGAGGATTTGCTCATTTGAGGAATTTCTCTCAAAATGTACTCATTTAAACCACTTTATGCGTTACACGCGAACTTGTACCGTCACGAAAGGGAATTTTGAGAAGTAACCCATACGAAAGTAACTCTTCACGTATTTATTTATTAGCTCGGAGCCTTGTATTGTTTTCGGAACACAAAGGCTCCCAAATAAAAAATGATCTGTTATCGTAACCGCGAGAGTTAAAAAAAAACCTTGTAGAATAAAAACTAATTAAGAATAATTGGGTTTCCTCCCTGACAATTCTTCATCCGCTTAAAATACATTCGAACGGAACTAAGATACCGACAAAAACGATTAGTAGTAAGTTAGAATGATTAGAATTCCTATAATGTCATCGGTATCTAACGTCTGGAACGTCACACAACACGCTCCAGAATTGAATGGATAGAGAAAGGCCTGAATGAAATCGAGTGGTGACGTAACAATGCCGGTACAGTTTTCATTCAGGAGTTTAGTTAGAAGAGGTATATATATATATATTTTTTTTTTTTCCATAATCGGCAATAAGACATTGAACTTCGTAAATTAGGATTTCCTGATGTGGAGATAAAAACGGGACGTTCACCCCCAGTTTCTAAATGTTAAGAAGGTTTTTCCTGTCATAGTTCGATTTTAATTGATTGCTCGGCTTTTAACGGAAAAACTGAAAACGCACTTTGGAGAAATTTTCGAAGAACGTTGTTGCGACAAACTATCGATCAGGAAACAATAGAGACGACATTTGTTCCTAGACTACTGATTGATGGCAGACGCCGAAAGTCAATTTTTTCGGGAACATTCCGAAAATAATTCTTTTTTTTTTTTTTTTTAATCCCTTTTTATTCGGGGAAATTTCCCTGGAAGTCGGAGGTGACCGAGCAAAAATAACTCGGCACTACTCCATCTGCGATGCTCCGGCAGCAGACCGTGAAGAGCCGATCCCAAATAGGATGGCAAAAACATTAAATTTCGTTATACAAAAAAAAAATTCGGGGAAAAAAAAACAAAAAAATTCTTTTTTTTTGTTTCAAAAATGGCGCCGAACTCGGTTTATCGATAACTTCGATAGATGGCGACACGGACGCTTTTATCGACTGGTGTATTCGTCATTAATTAATTAATTTTAATCGATGGGATCGCGGTCAAAAAAAAAAAAAAAAATCTGGAGTTCTTCGACGATAAGTTTATTTTCGTTCGGCATCCTTAAGGCAACTGTATAATTAAATAAAAATGTCAGTGGTCGTTCCACCACCGACGTCCGTCAGCGTGTTTGGGGAATTAATCGAGCATGATGGATTCGGCCCTAAATATCTCGTTTCGGTCACGTGACCGACCGCAATTAAACCGCCACAAAGAAGGTCTGTGTGTCGGGATGCCCTTATCTCGGTCTTTATCTCTGTCACACGATACAACCTAAGTCGAAGATATCAGTTCCGGGCTATTTAAAGAAGCGTAAACAAGACACAAGTAGAGCGGGCCACCCCTCTCTATTGTGCTTTGTCCGAAATGCCCTCGCTGCTCGATCGTATCTGCAGATCAGCTGTAAAACATAATTGCAACAACGTCGTCTCATCTATTATTCCGAAAAGAGATGAAACGGTAAATTTTTAATGGCGGCCAATTGAAAACGTTAAAGACTTCCTTTCGTCACATCGGAATTTTTAATCGATGCTCCTTTTAAATGTACTTCGTATCCTATTATTATATCGACACTTCTTTTCTGTCGATCAGATTTTTAATATCAGGATATTTGCTCTAAAAAATGCCGTACATACTCCTGCATAAGTAGGAAAAGTTTGAAGGAACAGCATTTTTTTTTAATAAAGAAACGTACACGAGTTACAAAATTTTTACTTTTACGTGGATAATTTTACATACTTAGAGATGTTGGTGTGAACATAGGTTTCGATTTTTTTATCGTTTTTAGATACTAAAATAGAGAATAGTTTTATATATTGGTCTCGATTTTTACCATGATTTAGAAGCTGATGCAAGGATTTTGGCTTATACACAGTCTTTACTTTTTTACTATATTTTAGGCGCTGAAATAAGGTAAAATAGAGAATAGTTTTATATATTGGTCTCGATTTTTACCATGATTTAGAAGCTGATGTAAGGATTTTGGCTTATACACAGTCTTTACTTTTTTATTATATTTTAGGCGCTGAAATAAGATGTTCGGCTTATATATGATCATTAATTTTTACTATGTTTTAGACAGTAAACTGAAAAATTCGGCTTATATACGGTCGCTATTTTTTACCACATTTCAGACACTGAACTAAGAAACATTCGGCTTATATATAGTTTTTATTTTTTACTACACTTCAGGCGTTGAACTAAGAAATTCGGTTTAAACACGGTCTCTATTTTTTACCACATTTCAGTGGTTAAACTAAGAAATTCGGCTTATACATGGTTTTTATTTTTTTATCACATTTTAGGCGCTGATTTAACATGTTCGGCTTATAAATGATATCTATTTTTTGCCGAATTTTATATGCTGAATTAAGGAGTTAGATTATATAACGGTCACTCTATTTTTTTATCAATTTTTAAAAGCTAAATTAAGGAATCTCCTTATGGTCTCGATATCTACTATGTCTTAGGTACTAAACTAGAATATCGACTTATACTTGAGTACATACGATGATATTTTACGAATTATCTTCAGGATTTTCAACTACAAACAAAAATTTTCTCGTTTCGTAACTATACCAATTCTGACCTTTCTTGCGGATGCAGAGATTTGAAATTCATCTGCAATTACGAAAGAGGAAGATAAACAGGCAAAAAATCTCAGTCTAATTAAAAGCGGAAATTTGTTTATCTAATCCATATTGCGAAGACGATTTCTAAAGACGATCTGATGCGAGAGAGAGAGAGAGAGACGAGAAAGTCGTTCCACCATACTAAATTCGGCATAATAGCGAAAATTTAATTTTGCGGAAATGCATTTAATTATAGTTAACGACGCGGAATTATAATTTTAAAACACAGAGCGGATGACAATTGTGCTGCTACCACGATTACCTAGCATCGATTGCTTCGAACTATATAAGCGCTCATCGGGATAAGAATGCTCTTATTAATATACAGTATGTATATAAATGTGTATATACACGCCACTTTATTGTTTCTTCTTTTTTCCTACTGTAACATATGGCTAAAAGAGGTTGTTATCTAACCGACTATCTTAAATCGAGAGTTCTTAACTCTGTCGATGGGGACTGAAATTGCTTTATTGGCCTATCAACTAGGTGACGTCTATTTGCCTGGAAAAGGAGATAACATCTTTATTCGGTTGAAAGTAAATTTATTACACAATTAATTTAAAATCCCTAAAAGAAAACCGTTCGTTTTTTGGATTTTCGTACTTGATTATTATTAAATGTGTTTTTTTTTACTTGTTTCTCTTACATTATTACATGTAATCTAAGAGACAAATTCCGTAAACTCCTCCCAATTCTACGAAAGGTGCGCTTTTTCACAAAAAGTTCTTTTACAAGATATTAATATTCTGGTAACGGATTCTGACATTTCCACGAAAAGAAAGTTAAGCACGTTACTCGGCAATTAATGCGATGTATATTATCTTTGCAAAAAACTGATTTAATAGAAAGTGTCTGTCCGTATTCCTATTTTTTTTAAGTGTCTTATTTTTCCTCTATTCGCGGTTCTATGGAACTGTTGAGATTCTTGCCACTGAAGTACTAAACCCATTGATGATCTAATCCCTCTATTGTTTTTAAGGAATAATTTAATTTTCCTCGTTTACCTTGATGAAGTGGGTAAGGTAGAAGATGGATCAGAAGCTTCTCCATGGCAGTCACGTTCGTGTTGTAACTGCACGGAAATGTTTCGGCCCTTGTTTCACGCCACGATTACAGCTTTTCGATATAATGGCAACTTATTATATTGATATACAACCGATTTTCAAACAGAAACCATTCGAAAACATATCTTAATTCCTTGCGTGTAAAGAAGTACCGCATGGAAACATACAGCATAACGTGTAAAAGTCCTGTGTATCGGTGAAAATTATGGAAGAAAACGTGATTACAGATAAAATTGACACGAAAAAAGTTCTATTGTTTAAACAATTATAATGCTGGATAAACAAAACTTTCATTTAAAATCAATATTTGTTTCTGTTTAACTCGATTAAAACTGTTAACACAAACACAAAATAAGATTATCGCGTAAAATTATGCCTGCCATTTCTACACGGTTGGTTTCGATAGACTTTTTACCTTTGGGTCATATGTCAAAGGTGTAATGACACTACGCTTCCACTCCGGGATTTGGAAAGATCAAAATGCTGGAATTTGAGAAGCTTATGTTGCAACTACTAAAGGCATCGGATTATGTCCATGGCAATTTATGTTGGTGATTTCTTTTTATGTTGCTGCAAACGAGAGGAGGAGGATAGTTGGAATTTGTTCTGCCATTTTTTTTTTCATTTTTTTACGGTATTGATTAATGCAGTCGTAAATTAATATGTTCTTACTCGCTTTTAAATAGATAATTAAGACCGTTTGTAGCTTTTAATACTTTGCAACCTCGTTTCTCACGTTTTACGATAAAAAATTATCGAAAATTTTGCTTTATATATTTAGTTACCGATTAAATTATCTCTAATTAGCGGTGTTAATATTTAATAACTTCAAATATCTGTAGAAATGAATAAATTAAGAAAATAGTCTAAAATCCGCAAAGAGTCGAGCGAAGCGATGCTTAAATTACGCTTTCTGAAACGTGAAAAATTTAGCATTCTTGCATTTATGCCTTATAAGCAGATAAAAGTGTATATATATAGAGAATTTATGCCATAATTTTTTTATAAAAATGTCCCATCGAGTGCTGTAGGCATTCAGATTATAGTAGTAACAAAATGAACTTTCTGACGTCAATAACTGGCCCAATGTAAAATTTTATGGCGCAGAACCTTCTTCAACATATTATCGAAACAAGAAGAAACCCAAAGAGACCAGAAATCCGAAAAAATTCGAGAGAAACGAAGCTTTTAAATTGAACTTTTTCAAACGTGAGAAATTTTAAAATTATTGCATTTTATGCATTACAAACATGTGTATTCTTAGTTTATTTATCCCGTAATCGTTGTAGAAGTGCGAGATAAACTATTATGACAAGATGGTCCACTGAATATTTGCAAAAATTGTTATCAAGTTCTATTAACGAGATAAATTTTCTCACGTCAATAATTAGCACAGTGTGAGATTTTATGGAGCCGAAACTTCTCTACAATACTAACGGAAGAAGAAAAAAAAATCTGTTGAATATTTATGCGATCGGCGCACCTTAATCCCAATGGGAATTACATCGAGCTCCATAACCTTTAACGATGGCACCGCTTCATTATAACGGTCATTATAACGAAATCAGAACAATAGAGAAACCGCCATTCGCTTTTGTAAGCCATTTTGCATGGATTTAATCCCAAAAATAATACAGTTTTATCAGTTCTCCACAAGAAAATAGTTCCTAAAAATTCGCCATTTTGCGTATATCGAAAACATTAATTTTCCGACCGGAAAGAGAATAATTTTCCGCAGAAAAGTCTGCTTAATTGGTCTTCGAAGAGCCATTCTAACCCGATCGCTTAACCGAATTACACAAATGGCACAGGACAGATTAAAGAGTGCTACTTCGCCTTAGCACCTAAACAATTAACAAGAGTCGAAAGGCTCCAAATGGTCTACCTGGTTATTTATCTAACTAAAGCGTGTTTCCTGTAACAATAGGCGTAATTGGAACATTTTAACCTAGTCGTGAGTCATGACTGAACAGGTAATTATGTCCCACGGTACAAATCCGAAAACTGTTCTCCGATAATGGAATACTAAACAAATCGTATTAGCAGCGGGTGTAGTAGTAAATCGCAAAAGGCAGGTGTCGCAACCGTTCCCCGAACACGTGATCGAACCCGACACATCCGATTGGTTAATTACTTTACCATTTAACGATTCGTTAGTTAAAATTAATGCCGAAACGGCGCTATCTACGGCTTTATCGGGATCATTGTTGGGATAAAGGGAGGTATCGACACGAAGTTAACTGGCTCACTCGTCTCCTCTCTCTCTCTCTCTCTCTCGATCAATCGTGTTTGTCCGGATTCGAAAAGTGCTTAGTTTCCATTAACGTATCGGATAATTTGTATCGGAAAAGACGGAAAATGAGAAATTTAAGACCAAAGTGGAACGGAATGCACAATCTTTACTCTTCTTTCGATTCTAGTTCGATACCCCGTAGAGGATTTTTAACTGATTAAAAAACGAAGAAGAGAGCATCTTTTCGCTTGGAAACAATAAATTGGAAGTTTACACAGTTATCGATTCGCATAGATATCAATGAAGACAAATTACGGCTCGGTAATTGCTTGCCGATGCTAAAAAAAAAACGATTTTAAAAAGTTTTAAACTCGCTCTTACTCCTCCGATATAAATTATGAGATCTTTAGACTGAAATTAAAGAGAGTAGATAGATATCAATGAAGACAAATTACGGCTCGGTAATTGCTTGCCGATGCTAAAAAAAAAAGATTTTAAAAAGTTTTAAACTCCTCTTACTCCTCAGATATAAATTATGAGATCTTTAGACTGAAATTAAAGAGAGTAGGGGGTTATAAAATTAGTTTATCGATCGATAATCGAGGAAGAATGGTTAAAATTTCGTAATCGAGCATTTTTAAAACGAATTTTCTTTAATTATAACAGTTAAAAAAAAAAAAAGAAAAATTTTAATGAGTTGTATCGAAGCAAACTGTGCGAGTAACTCGGCGAAACTTCATCCGACGATGCCAACTCTCCAGAAAAGAAAGTGCATATAATATTAAGCCAGTAAAAAGTTTGGATAGTGGAAAATATGGGAAAAATGTTTGATAAAGCGGAAACGTAGAGAGAATGGCAGATAAACAGCTTTAAACTATGTTCGCACGCCGAAAAACTGCATACTAAACAAAAATCTATAATATAAAACCACCTCTTTTTTAGTCAGATTTTACAGTGCCCAAGCGCTAATTTTCATTTTTCTCAGACAATCGAGAGGAAAAAAAATTAATAAAATTTATTAATTATAATGCTAATGATGCAACTTTCTCATCCCGCGTTTAATTTAAAGCAATTTTTCTGGTTAGTAAAAATGGCCGCCTTCCGACGACTAAATTCTGTTTCCGAGAAAATCAAAAGAATTCCATCGCTCGAACATGTAATTTTGGACTTTGCGTTTTCAAAACTAAATGAGAAAACGTTTGTTGAATAGGAGGTTGGCACAGCAGGGTCTCTTTAAAGGACAATTACGTCGGGGTATGAGACCCTGCGAAAATCTCCTGCAGATGTCCACTTCGCACTCAATCTCTAAAAATAACTGCAATAAAGTATCGTAAACATGCTTTTAGAACTTACTAATTACTGTTCTCAAAATAGTTTTATTGACATCAGTTTCCATTTAAAGTAATTTTGCAAACAACTATGGAAGAAGATAAATTTCAACGCTATCGACATGATTTTTTTTTTTCTTATCTACTTGAGAAGAGTCGAATATTTTAAGCATTAGAAAAGTTTCGAGTTTAATGTGAAAAATCGGAATTATTTATACAGTTAATTAGTAATCTTCCATAGAGTTGAGTCGAAAAATCTTTGGAGTAATCTAGAAAATGCATGGCGACTGTTAAGAGAGACGTATTTGTAATGGCATCTATAGAAACTGCAAGTAGAGAGGCGCGCAGTCTACAAGTTTTCATTTCTTTTTCTCTCTCTCTTTCCGTTATTTTCTAGAAATCGAATAAAAAACAATCTGGATAATTGTAAGAGAATAGAAAAATGGAAACCATGAGCCTGTCTTCCACAACACGTCTCTACGGTTATGTTGGACATGCTCCAACACATTTATTACAACGGGGGAAAGAAAGAAGCGAGTGGGATCCATCATCAATCAAAACTGGCTCGTTTGCCAACTTCCGTAAACAGATGGCGCTTCCTACCAATTCCGCCTGGAAACTCGTACCGTTCCCATTACTTTTTCTAAAATAAAAAAAAGGGGAGAAAAACTTTGAAAAAAATTCTTGCACGACTTCATCAAAAATTATCGCATTTACGTCACTCACACTAAAAGCCTCGGTGGCTTTAGTGTGAGGCGAAAGATGGAGGCAACTAATTTGACTTTTTTAAAAGCTTACTTCTTATTGCATAGGCTAATGTAAATAATGCATGAGTCCATTAATGTGCAATAAATATGAATATAACGTTAATTCTCTTAGAGAGCATAAAAATTGTTTAAATTATTAACGTGTAAGAATTATAGTACGATATTAAGTAATTCACTCGTATGATGTTTAAAAATTTGTGTTTTATCCAAAAAATCACTATCATTTCAGGTTAAACGTATATTAAGCGCCATTTTTACTGATAGAACAATGTTTGAAGTATCGCCAAATGCCACCAACCGCACTCTCGTTAGAAAATAACGCCAAATTTCCTTATAAAAAGTTAAAGAAATTAAAAAAAGAAAGAAAAAATAACTTAGAGAAAGATAAAACGTCCAATCCGGGATTATAAAAGCCAGATATATAAACTTGAGCGAGAAGGAAACGGCTATTTTATCGTCGTATTTACTCCCGTGAGAAACTACCGTGACGTCAGAAAAGCCTCCAAACAGTAGATTTCTGCAACACCATTTACCGGAAATCTCCCGGTGATAAATCTGTTCGAGGCTTTCAAATTTCGCAACGTAAACAAATGCGGTTACTCCCATATACGTTATTTTAGAAGAATTAACAATATTATTAATAAAAGAAATGTCTAAAATTAATTAACTAACTATAAATTATATAATTTGGCCCTACTGCAACCTTCCGAAAACCTTTTTCTCTCACTGCAAACGCATTAAAAACGCATGCAGCGAATATATCTCTTTTTAAAGAGATCAAACGCATTCGTTTCAATAATGAAGGAGAAAAATTCAAAAAAGAAAAATATTATTCTTATTTTTCTTTCCATTTAAATTTATAAAATTTTATACTTTACATATATTTCAATTTTAAAACGTTTTATTTATATTTTCTGTTCGCAAAATATATTTTAAAAAAAAATGATAACTTCTAAGCGCTCAATTTAAGTTCAGAATTTTTTATTTTCCGCATCGTACATATATTTCAATTTTAAAACGTTTTATTTATATTTTCTGTTCGCAAAATATATTTTTAAAAAAATGATAACTTCTAAGCGCTCAATTTAAGTTTAGAATTTTTTATTTTCCGCATAGCTGCCAACGATAAGGATCGTTACGTCGTGTGACGTCGATTGAGTAAGAATTACGTCACATATTAAAAATTTTTCACTAAATCAGTTTATATTTTGTGCTATCTAGATGCTATCGCACGCAAATATATATATATATAAAGCTAAAGGTAGATTTACTTAGTAAATAGATCGAAAGAGAGAGAGAGAGAGTGAGTTTCTCTTAAGTGACACTCCCGAAAATTAGATTAAGTCGAGTGCTGGAATATTTTTCGACAATTCCGAGATTAAAATGGAAGCCGGAAACGTTCTTTTTAACTTATTTATCACAATTAAAAGCGAAAAAAAAAAATACTTTCTTCAAACAGAATGGTTTGATCGGTGACGTTTCAAGACGGTTTATTGATGTTTTCGGTTTTTCGGAAACTTGTATTTGTCAAGCTCATTCTTTTTACATACTGGTAGGAAAAACGGAAACAATGTTATCTCGCACGGGGATCGACTAATCTTTCTATCTGATCCCACTGTTAAAGAGGAAGAAGCTTTAGAAATTATCAAAAAAAATCTTATTGTCTGCGAAAAACGGAAACAATGTTATCTCGCACGGGGATCGACTAATCTTTCTATCTGATCCCACTCTTAAAGAGGAAGAAGCTTTAGAAATTATCAAAAAAAAAAATCTTATTGTCTGCGTAAGAAGTCGATTGAATGTTTCCAGCAAAAAAAAAAAAAAAAAAATTCATTTCTGTTAAAGAAGTGCCGGATGTGGGGTGTCGAAGAAACGTAACAATCGGAATCTTTTTCAATATACTTCTCCTCCCCGACGTTATTATTGTTATTATTATAAGCCGAGAAGTGTTTCGTAACGTTTTCTGGTTATTTATATCAATAATTTAACGGCAATAAACGTAAAAGTACGACTTGCTATGTATGGAAAGAGAACGAGAAGACGAATGAAAACAGAAAACCAGATAGTTTTCTTCCGGCCTGAGTATAAAATCTTTAAAAGGAGAGTCTGCAAATAACATCTGTAGCTTCCAGTCAAAGACAGAAAAACAAATAAATGTCAAAACATATCTGGAAGCAAGTCGAACGATGCCTTCTCTCTTATTTGTTTATAGAGATATATCGCCGATCGGTTTAACTATTAACAAAATTATTAATAAATCTCCAAGGCGGAAAACAGTCGCCAAGCCAAATTTGAATTCTTAAAGTTTTTTTTTTTTTTTTGCACAATTTTTAATCCGATTTTTATACTATAATTATCGATAAAGGGAAAAATGGAGAGGATTTCGTAAGAGGCGGTTAATCAGAGGAGACGTGGTTTCCTCATCTAGATGAGACAGATCCAATTAATATCATATCTAGAGAAATGTTTGGCATGTCCTTGAGGAATATTAATGCAATGGACGTAATTATCAACTTAATTTTCTCGATAAACAATCATCCTGCAGTTTCCGGCTCATATATATATATTTTTTTTAATATTAAACGAGTGACGTTATATCAAACTTAATAATAATAATAATAATAATAATAAAAACAATTAATTTTTTTAATATTAAACGAGTGACGTTATATCAAACTTAATAATAATAATAATAATAATAAAACAATTAACCTCATTAAACAGTTTTCTAAATTAATATATATATATATTTTTCTGGGTATTCGTCGTACGATGCTGGAAATTTTCGAGTTTTACTAAGATTTATGTAGCTTGAGTTTCTGTCATTTATCATTGCTTTACCTCACACACTAATAATGTTCTCAGTATAGTATCTACCGTGAAGGATTTAACTACAATTACTAATTTATTTTCTGCAAATAAATTATTTAAAAAGATAATATATTATTCGGGAATTATTTATAAATTATAAACGATGAATAAATCAAACTCTTATGAAAAATTGCTAAAAAAAGAAGTGACGCGCTGTTGTAAACGTAAATGTGTTCTTATAAACGAAATTTAATGGGTTTTATTGAAAATGTTTTTAAATTTGACTTCCTAATCAATTTATAAATTTTATCTTTTAATTTAGAAATATTAACAGAATCATTAATATGTGATAAATTTGAGTATAAATTTAATTCTCTCTAAGGACACATAAAAATTGCTTAAATAATTATTGTGCAAGAAATATGATATAAATTTAAGTAATTCAGTTGCATGATGTATGAAATTGGTTGTTTTGTTCAAAACTTGCAATTTTTTGGTTTAAATCGACAGGATTTGGTCATTTTTCTAACTTTCAACTGGTAGAAGGATGCGTAAAGTATCACCAACATGACGCGAACAGTATTCTTGCTTTCGATTTAAACATTAAAAATGTGCAATTAAACTTTAAAGAAACGATTCTTTGCGAAATAATGGTTAAAAATCGCCGAGTTTTTCTACTAGAAGTTCATTTTTGAGTGAAGAATCGTCGTTGCTCGACTGCAGCTACATTATTAATGTGGTTGTCGATGTATCGATTCGTCGTCCGAATTTTCTCTCTTCTCTACTAATTTCATCTTAGATAATTAAGGACAAAATGGATAATAGCTCATCTCCGCTCATTACCTGAAATATATTTTTTTTTTTTTTGCTTAAAAGTTTAAGATTATCTCCACCCCATTAACGAAACTCCTTTCTAACAGTACTTAATTAAAAAAAGTTAGATTTTATCCGATCCGGATTAGTTAATCTTGAAATTCAGATTAAGTCCTACAAATTACGTGTCAGTCGTGAGTCACGAGTGACTACAAAGTCGCCAAACTTCGTTACGGACGTCTTTACGTTACAAAAGTTTCTGCACCCATTGAAAACTGACTGAAAACATCTGCAGAATTGATTTCTACTGTAAACAAGAATTTTTTTCTGTCTTTCCCTCCCTTAACGCGAGTCATTACGATAAAATAAGCAATAAAAATTATATTGTAACAACAGTTACAGTACTCAAAACGTTAACAGCATGAAATTGCGTTACGAAACGAGCGTGTGTCATAATCTATAAATTATATACTGTATATATAATTTAAAATAAAAAATAAAAAATGCTTTTCCTTCTTAGGATGATAAATTATTTCTTACATTACGAAAACATTACATTTTGCTAAATATTTACGACCAGAATCGATTCTCTGTACTTTAAAATTAAGCTCTCCCGTGATCAATGAAGATTATATAGGCTACAGTATATATATATATATGGTAGTAGTAGTAGTAGAATTTTCTCTAACTTAAACTAAGGGGGATCAATGTTGATGAAGCAAAAGTTTAAATCTAAACAATCTACGTGACCCACCGACGAACGAGTAATTTCGCGAAATTGTCATTTTACTTCACGAAAATGGCCTATTTTGTCATTTATTGTACGACTCAAATACCGTTTTTTTTAATATTTTCTTCTTCTTTTGTTTTTTTAATTTTATCTTCGTTTAAGAAACCATTTTTTATTCTTAAGGACAATTTTCCTCAATAAATTTATGGCAGCTGTTCTCTTACACGATTTTATGTTGCCGGACTGTAATTTATTTTTCTCTTCTTTTTAAACCGAATTTGGTTATAAAAATTTATTATTTTTTTAATCTATAATAATTTGCGAATTTAAACGGATTTAATATAATCTCTCTTCTCTCCTCCCTATTTTTTTTTTTTTTTTTAATCCGAAAATCTGTGAGGTTCTTCAAAGAAGCGCTTAATTTATGCACGGTACAGATATATAGGTGGAAAAATAAAAGAAGATTAATAACCAATTATTAAAAAAAATATATATGTATATATACTTACTTGGAGACACGCAATGCGAGGGTGGTTATTAACATCTAAAGTTTCATCCACTTCTGGGAAGGTACTTCACATGTGGAATCTCTCCTCCCTTTCCATTCCAAATGAAGAGGGAAGCTAAGCTGGAGAAGCTTGCAACACGTGTGGACAGAAGTGTTAGTAGCTCGAAGCTGATTGGCTGTTTGGTAGAACGAAAACCTAAACGGTCCTTAAACTACTCACAACGCAAGAAGTGTTCTATAAGTCTAATTGCAGTTTGCACCTCCGGTTACACGCTAAAAGAATTTTTTTTTATCGGTGTAGAGTAATACGAAAATTATCCGCGATACAATTTGCATACGACTGTTCTTTTCCTCTTTTTTTCAACCCTCTAATCAATTTTACACGGTAGAAATTTAAAAAAAGGGAGAGAGAGAGAGAGAGAAAACTACTGCAGAGTCCCATTTGGCACCTGTTTATTATAGAAGAAAGAGACGTTTTATAATGAACTCTGCACGTATGGCCAGGCAATCTAATTAATCATGGTGCACACCACGCGTAACGTACGCCAGATGGTTTTGTACCTTTCTTTTTTTTATTATTTTTCTACCTTGCTATGCAGAATTTCATAAGTTACAATTCTTATCGATTATCCGTAGCAATGGGTAAAGTTATCCGTGCGAAATGTAAAGTTTATTTCGGGTTGTATGTGTGTATGTGTGTTGGACGTCCGTTTGCACGTGTGACGTTTTCAACAAAGAGATTTTTGTGTTCTTTCTTCCCCCGTTTGACCTTCTCTACTGTGTCGCGCCTTGTCCGACAACGAAAAACCGTTAGAAAAGACAGCAGTCCCCAGGGTGCGGGGGAACCGTCTGACTGTCAAGAACTCAGAAACCAAACAGAAAACTTTCGTCAATTCTCCTCTTTCATCAAACCGCAATCGAAACTAACCCAAATGTAACAGTTTTTCTACAATTTACGCATTTTAATTAACCGTCCTACGTTAAAAGTGTCGTTTAGGTGGTTGGCGGTCAGAAACAGATGGAAGAAGTTCCCCTATACGTGGATGTCTGTTAGTAAACAATAGATCACGCCGGGCCTGCAGGTGGGAAGTAAGATTATTATTGGCAGCTGTCCGTTAAACAGATGTGTCCATGCTGCCAAAACGTAATTTTGGGTCATTGCCGTAACGGGAAATAATGAAAAGAAAGAGCGATGATAAACAACCGTAGACGTTCGAGTGAAAGTGTTATAAAAATGGTCGCATTGCTGTGACCTTGCTCCAACTCCACAATAGGGGATGATGATTCACCCACTCAAACCAGATCATCCTTTCATCCCTGCAGTGACTCATCGCCCTTCCCCCGACTGGTAAACAAACTAAAAACTAAATAAAACCGAAAAAATAATAAAATAATAAAATAGCATCTTAATTAAAAATCGTGCATCGTAATCGCTAATTTCGTCAACAGAAAACGAATAAAAAAAATTAAAAAAAAATGGCTTATCTTCTCACGCAAGTAAATGGAAGGTTTAAAATTTTATTCGCCGAGTTAATTACCTAAAAAAAATTAGAAAAAAAAAAAATACGTATAAATTTCATTCCTAGAAATAATAATTTAAAAAAAAATTGTAATTTCTAAATTTTCGGAATTAGAAAATCGTTTAGAAAGTTAAGCTTCGGTTTCTCTCGAGATTAATTACGAGAGAAAAAATATTTATATATTCTTTTTTTATTTTTTTTTTAATTAAGAGTGGAACCTAATTATTTTTAATTACAATAAATTCGCATTAGAGAATTTGCAACTTTTCTAAATTCTCTTTAGTTCCCGTGACCTTTTTTTTTTAAACAATTAGATTTGCCTGTTAAATATTTACTAACCTTATCGTAATGCGGTAGTTTGGACCTTCGAAAAAATATAATTTAAGACGGTAGTCTCCTGCATCTCGATCTTTAAAACTTCTCTGTCGAATAAAATTTAATTTTGAATAATTTTTACATCCGAAAACAGAGATTTTTTTTTTAAGAAAACATCGTAAAAAAAACTTTAAAGAAGAATTAATAACTTATGCAATTGTTTACGCTCAAGTTAACAGTCAACAAAGTTATGGTACGATTTTTTTTAACGTTTTTGCACTTCTATGTTTTAAATATTGTGTTTTTTACTGAAAAATTGCATTAAAATGTTAAAATAACAATAAAAAATCATAAAAGTATTTATTTTACTTGCGAGGCGTGTAAAATGTCTTAAATACACCGAATCAGACTCGATTCGGATTTACGATTTTTCCGGATAACTGACAATTTAATTAAAAAATACCAGAAAAAAGTTTTATTTAACACAGAAAAAAGTGTTCTGAAGAATTTTTGCCATTCTTCTATCAAGTATAATCCTATTAATGCAATGATTTTTACCAAAATATCGATTTTGTTCTGTAAAATTCGAGAGTCAGTAAACACTATTCTAAAATATACTTTCCTCTCTAAAAAAAAATTATTCTATAAGCTAACAGACAAGAAATTTATGCAAAAATTAATAATTATAAATATTTAATTGTACTTTTAATGCGATTAAAATTAACTTACGAGAGAATTTTGAAAGGAAAAATGGCGAATTCGAGTTTTAAATATACTTAGCTAGTGAGTTATATATAAAAAGGTTTTTTTTTTTTTTTAAAGTTTACGAAGATCTCAAAGCAAAGTTTAAACGTCCACATAAAATTTACACTCTCTATTTTCAATTCAAACTTTTGAGATTACTGATTTTACATGACGTTTTAAACTTTATTTATGATCTTCTTGAAGAGTTATTTTTACGACTTGTTCCGTATTCCCAGGCCATGAATGTTATAACCTATAGATTCAGGCGTTATTCAATCAGGATGACTTCAATAGCTGGGCTTTTTTTTTGAACGGTATAAAAGAATCTATAAAAATAAAACTATCCTATAGATTTGCGGTATTTTTCGATTTAAATATTTGCATAAAAAGTAACACGAAATTGCGATTTATAATAAAGCAAAAAAATTGTTTTTCTTTTTGAGTCGCTCGCCTGGAGAAAGAGAGAGAGAAAACCAAATTTATTTGCTGATTTATTCATCAAGAAAAATGTTTAAGAACGATTTAAAATAATATACATCATATATTCGAATTATCGAGAGAAATATTCCAACTTTTTAAATTTAGAAAGCTAACGTACTCGTATAACATTGTCTAATTTGTTATGAATATAACAACTCGTGTAATGAGTATAGATACAGCAAAATATATCTGTATTTATTTATGTTATCGTCAGATATTATTTATGATACTGTCACTTATTTATTAGCCATTAATAAAATTCAGTTAGAAAAAAAAGTTAGCAATTAAAATTTATGTTCCTTTTCTACTTCCAGAACCAGCGTGACGCGGTTTAAGTTGCTGCCATTTTTTAAGATCGAAACGTCGCGTAACGTTAACGTTAATTAATCAAAAAAAGAGCCAAAACTTGAGTTTTGGTTCTTTAGTGAAATAAAACAATTTGCTCCTTTTTTTGGTAGCTTTATGCTGAATTTTAACAAGCAGTTCTGAAAAGAGTGGATCGTCTATTTTCAGATATGACACTATTTCGAAAGGATTAATAGCATAAAGTTAAAAGTAAATATGTCATAAACGTTATCTTTAATAATACGACTGATTTACTGAATATTATCAAAACTTATTAAATTGTTCGAAAGTAATTAAAGGAAAACTTAAAAAATCTGACTGTCTGCCATATTTAAATACTGTAATGAAAACTGCAAAATTAATTAACATGACACCAAGATCAGTTAAAATTACATCAGTTTCATGAAAAATTTTGTAAAAATATACCGATAATTTCAAAAGATATTAAGGGATTACATCAGAAATTTGAACGTCTTCCATTTTTAAATGATTTAAACTGCACGGTTAGAAATGAAGTAGCGCTATTATCTTTAATGGTATAATATCTCTAACAAATTTCATAAAAATCTAATGGTTACTTAAGGAGTTATTAGGTGAAAACGTATAGACAGACAAACAGCACGGATTACGTTACAACGTTAAATAGGTAATCATTATTGTCATTCATTTCAAAGTATAAATCAAATTAATAAAGAATAGTCTAAAAAATAAAATAATTAATGCATTATAAAGGCATAATGATTTTTTTTTCTTTTATTCTACTAGAGCAAGTTATTCATTAATTTATTCCCTTGTTTTCCAATTCTGTAAACTCGTGCTCTTTTAATGATCTTTCAATAAACGCATTACGCTAATTAATAATTAACGCAATAAATCACGCTCTGTAATAATACTCTGCATCGTAATAAACTAATTATAAGCTTACTGTTGCACTAATTAATTGTTTTGCTACGAAAAAAAGAGCTTGAATGTTTACTTTAAAATGAGATAATCACATAAAATGGCATTTTTCAAAAAATTATATTTAAAAATATAAATTATATCTCTATAAATTTTGATTAAATTTTGACAAATTTAATTAAAAATAGAGTTTATAACATAATTTTTTTGTTGAAGGTTTATTTAATTTTTTAATTATGGAAATTGTGAAAAGATGTTATCTTCTTCCTGTTATTCCTGTTATAACACTGTTTAGGAAGATTGAATTATGCATGTCTTTCCAGATGTTTTTTTATTTATTTATTTATTTATTTTTTTCAAGTCTTCCGACGAAACGGAAAACTGATATTTGGGGTAACTATAGAATATCCATTGATACAAATGTGGAAAAAACCTGAAATCCGGAAAATTCCTTCTTTCGTCACCTTGGGGAGCGATGGAAAAAGTGTTGAAGGCAATATTGAAGCTTATAATACTTTACCAAAAATTTTATTTTAAGACTCTGAAAACCAGTTCTTGGCTTATGCGACTTTTCTAAAAAAAATTGAAGAATTACACTATCCCAAAATTAAAATTATATATAATATGTTACGCGATGTTTGTTGTTAATCCTTCTTTTTTGTACGCGAAGTAAAAAAAAAAAAAAAAAAAAAAAAAAAAAAAAAAAAAAAAAAAAAAAAAGAAGAAAAAAAAAAAAAAAACGAAATATTTTTCTGTTTTTGGGTATATTTTTTGTTGAAAAGGTTAAATACATTCTTCATTTTTTAAGGTATATCTGAGTCTCAAATGTTAAGATGATAATAAAAATCTCGATAATCCGCCATTCTTTACTCTCTCATTTTGTAATTCTTTGCTAATCCGGAAAAGTTTTTTCGTGTATTTTTATGCAAAAATGAAATGAAAAATTTCGATTTATCTTATATTATGTAAATTTAATCATGTGATTTTTAAAGCTAATTTTATTTTACAAAAAATTCGATTATAGTACAGATGCTCCTCTAGTTACGAACATTCGTACTTAAAAACATGAAATTTCAAAAACTCTTCAATGGTTTTAAGTAATATGATGGCAAAATATTCTAGCAACTAACATAATGTAAAATTACAAAGCTAATTAACATGTTATAGCAGTATTTCAAGATGGTGGCGATTATACCAAAAAATTCACGCTTTATATTCAGAACTTTTTATTCAAATCTATGAAATAAAACACTTTTAATTGGTCCATTTGTAAAATATATTACAATACACAGTATATAAAATTATTTCAGTACTTCTGGAGTCAAAATGATAGCGATATCCGAGTTACGAACAACACGATTTATGAACAAAGCTTATGTACGAATTATGTTCGTAACTAGAGGAGCGCCTGGATGTGTATTCTCTTTGCCTATCTCTACGTTTACTCGTCCAAAAGATATATATGAAACTAAACATTATAAAGTACAATAGTACCTCTTAGTACCTCGACGAATATGTCCTCTTCGAAATAAGTCCAACTTGGTATACGTCCTGTTTGGATGTGAAAAATTTTGCTTGGTATACGACTGACTCGAGTGCTAGAACTTGCATGAGTCTGTTGTGTGTTCTCTTAAAGTACACATTTTTTACATAAAAATTATAACAAGTCGTAATTGCATTATCTGTAATGACCAGATAATGTTGTATTTCCGAAACATCCTGAAGAGAAGGCAGAAGCTAAGTTCTTTGCAGAGATTTTTTAGTAAAAGTCAAACCTGGTGAGCCTCAACAAGGTCCAAGTAAAGAAAAGAGACAGAAAATAGAGAAAGAAAAAAACACCAGAATTTTTAGATTCCTAAAGTTTTATTTGAAAGAGGATTCTCCTTCCAAACAATAACATCTCCTCCTCCTATCTTCTCAATACCATCGTAGCAGGCACTCGAGTTTTTCAGTAAAGTACCGAGGTTATATTTTCATTTTTTTTTCATCTACTGTAATTGCTTTTGTATTTATGTATTTTAGTATTAATCAGTGTAAATATTATTTTAAACCCCATCAATGTATAATATGCCAATAACAATAGGATTTTTTTCATGGGAACCGATTAATCATTTTCAGTCTATTTCGTATGGAAAAAATTCGTTTGGTATAAGTCCAAGGATCTGGAACAGATTAAGGACTTATACCGAGGTACCACTGTATTCAAATTTTAAATGAACATTTATTATTTAAGGATCAAGTTTATTAATCTTGAAGTGATGTATTTTGTGTCAAAATGGCGGTCGTTTGTAACATTAAAAAGCCAATATCACTGAAACTATCTGTCGCACATGAAGAGCATTAAAGCCATTTGAAAGAAGTTTATACGTATTTAACAACAATATTTTATTCCATTTCTAACAGTAAGTCCATCAGAAGAAACAAAGGATCAAGTTTATTAATCTTGAAGTGATGTATTTTGTGTCAAAATGGCGGTCGTTTGAAACATTAAAAAGCCAATATCTCTGAAACTATCTGTCGCACATGAAGAGCATTAAAGCATTTGAAAGAAGTTTATACGTATTTAACAACAATATTTTATTCCATCTCTAACAGTAAGTCCATCAGAAGAAAAACTCAAAAATATTGCAGACAGCGGCAAATAATCCCGTAAAGGTTTTTACATAATTGTATTTTACAACATTTTCCATTCCTAAATGGAATAAAAAGATGAATGGATTAGATCTTTTAGAATCCATCATAACTCTCATAAAGATTATCAAATTTGAATAAAAATTCACGTATTGTATTTGTGCCCAATTTATTGAAAATTATGTAATACGGAAGAAATATTATTTGATATAATAAGTGAAAAGATATTCACATGTTTCCACGCAATATCGCTAGTAAATATTATAGGATTTAAATGAAATTCACAAATATTATAGAGGTCAAGTAGTTGAACAAGTATATTAAAAATGATCAAAATAAATTCTATTATTATTGACGTAATAGCGATCCGAAATTAATCATTTTGAATTTACGAAAAGATACAAAATAAATACTGTAATGCGATCGATTAATCGATCTTAACTAACTTCTTTCAGTTTTGTCTATCATCTTTTCCCATAGATTTTGTAACAATTTTGATTCAAATAATTACTACTATTAGTTGGCTACAAAATAGCAGTCTTATATGATCTGAATTTGGAATAACTATATAAATTTTAGGTTTTTCCACATTTACCAGGGAAGGCTAAAAAGTTCTTACATTCATTGTTTAAAATTACAGCTATAGATTTGTAATCGCAAACAATGATAGGTTATTGTTGTACTAATACTCATGTCTTATTTTGTTTTGACAAATTCTGTTTAGTCGAAATTAGAACAAGGTGCCGTGCTGAACAAAATTGAGTATCGAGAGCCGTTATCTTCAAGGGAAATCTGCACAAACAATCCACAAAGAGATGTCTGTTGTATATGGCAAGGAATGTCCATCATATGAGATTCTGAAACTATGGAAATGGGTATTCAAATGTCTATGTTTTGGGACAGCAAAAGTGTCATATTGTCAGATTACACAGATTACTTACAAAAAGGATCGATAATAACAGGGGCATATTACAGGAACTTGCTACAGAAGTTACGGAACAGTATCAAAGAAAAAAGTTGTGGTTTGCTGTCAAAAGGTGTGTTGTTACTAGCTGACAATACACCTGTACACTGAGCTGCAGAGACAGTCTCATAATTATTCGAAAATATAGCTATGAAACCTTGCTCCATCCCCGTATTCTCCCGACTTGACATCTTCAGACTTCTTCCTGTTTCGAAATATGAAAAACATTTATGGAAAATATGATGAAGTTGTCAATATTACTGTGAAGAGCTAGTTTATCTCCAAATCCGCAGACTTCTACAAAGATGGGATTAAACAACTGTGGCCCTAGGAGGTATATATGTAAAAAAAGAAGAGTTGGAGGAACCAAATTTAAGATCCTTAGCACATCTGCATCATGATGAGAATAAGAACTTTTTGGCCACCCCTCTTATATGGCTGAATTTGAATATTCTAAATTCAGCCACATAATTGTGAAAAACCTGAAATCCAGAAAAATTCCTTTTTTTGTCATTTTGGGAAATGGTGAAAAGTTATGGCATAAAATAACAGTGAGGATTATGGGATTTTAAGAGATTTAAAACCATTTCTTTTCTGATTCATTATTTTTCAATTTTTATCTATATTTTCGAAATATAATAGAAACCAGTATAAGAACGTCGAAAGCACGGGGATCGCGAACCATAACACAGATACAGTTAGGCTGGATTCCCACTGGCCTCGCGATTGCGATCTCGACCACAACCGCGACCGTTGCTATAGAAACAATCCCATCAGGCGTCGCTTCACGGCTCTTCATTGCGACCACGACAATATTTAACTTGCTGAATATTGTGGCGGTCGCAGCGGCTAAAGTCATTACGATAGCCTTTTCATGGCGAACGAAATACGCACTCGCCGATTTATTGTCTATACCAACATTTCTCAAACATTTTTCATTCACGACCCCATTTTTCATTACGAGATTTTTCGCAACCCTTTTTCATTCATGACCCCATTTTTCATTACGAGATTTTTCACGACCCCAAGTATTAAATATTTTCATTCACGACCCCATTTTTCATTATGAGATTTTTCGCAACCCCAGGTCAAACTTTTTTCCTTCACGACCCCATTTTTCATTACGAGATTTTTCGCGACCCTAATTCACGACCCCATTTTTCATTATGAGATTTTTCGTGACCCCATTTTTTATTACGAGCGCTTCTCAAACTTTTTTCATTCATGACCCCATTTTTCATTACTAGCTCTCAAACTTTTTTCATTCATCACCCCATTTTTCATTACGACATTTTTTGCCAACTTTTTTCATTCATGACCCCATTTTTCATTATGACATTTTTCCCGATCCCAGGTATTAAATATGAAATAAAACATACAAATACATAAATCATTTATACACATATATTAAATATGAAATAAAACGTACAAGTATATAAGTCATTTACACACTTGTTAAGATGAACACAATCAACCAACCACAGCTTACACACTTATTAAAATGAACACAATCAGCCAACTACACTGAAAATATATGTTGTCATACATTAAATATTGGGCATTTGTGAAATTACATATAAAATGAAATTCAAGTGTTTGAATTTAATTTTTGCGACCTCAGCATTTTGCTTCGCGATCCCATTTGGGGTCGCGACCAATAGTTTGAGAAGCGCTGCGACTGAAATTCAAGTGTTTGAATTTAATTTTTGCGACCTCAGCATTTTGCTTCGCGATCCCATTTGGGGTGGCGACCCATAGTTTGAGAAGCGCTGCGATAGCCAATAGGAAGGAGGCATTTGGCCATCTGTTACGAGCGTATGCTACATCAGCTCTTATTGGCTGTTGTTTACACAGTTGCTATTGGTTGATTCGAAAAATCGTGAAGCCGGTCGTGATCAATATGCATGTTCTATCGCAAGTTGTCAGTCGTGGTCATAGTCGTAGACGTTGTCTCAGACCAGTGTGAATCCAGCCTAAGACCCCGTTTAACGTGGGGTTATTGTCCGTTATTATCGAAATTTAAGTGTCCATGTCCGTTATTGAGGGTGTCTGCTTTTGAGGGGGGGATGCTCTCATAGACATCCATGTATTACTGCTGAGGAATTACAAAGTGTCCATTATTGAGGGGTGTCCGTTAGGTGAGGTTTCACTGTAGAGATATTCCATTGAAGATAACCTCAACACCATATTATTTAATCCTCTAGTTTCAATAATTTAAAAATAGTAGATTTTCAAAGTTCTAAGATATTCTCTTAAAATATCCTAAATGATGTATTAGATTTTTATGAAATTTAGCAGGGTTGTCAAGCTATTAAAGATGTTCCATCTACTAACTTTACTTTCACTGCTGTACTTGTATCCATCAAACCCAACAATAGTAATAGTCATTATTATTATTGTCGGGTTTGATTACTAAAGATGAACTTAGAGTAATTGATATGTTATCATCATCAATGTTTTAAAAATGGTGGATGTTCAATCAATTTTCTTTTTCTATACCCTCCAAGTGTCGTGTGATTCGCGAGACAGTCCCTCATTTCCTGAAGCAATCCCTCAGTCCTGCACACAGTAGCCAAATGTCACACTTTTAGGACTTTTTTGTTTTGTTGTTGTTGTCGTCTCTGATAAAATATTTAGTAAACATTATGCTTATACTGTTTAATATTGATGTCGGTAGTCACCACACTCACCAGTCAATTGCTAAATGGCATGAGAATAGCAACCAATGAATTTCAATCATTGGCTTATAAATGATTTCAATAGCTGTTTCTCCATTTTGTTTTCCATTCTCTTTCTCCATTTTGTTCTCTGAAGGCATTTTGTTTCAATGCCACAAGGCATGAAATAAAATGGCTCCAGAGAAAGAAAAGCCTAAAGCACATGCTCATAGGAAAATTAAATTTGACCTGAAATGGAACAGAGTTCCAATGAATCAAAAAGGACAGAAATAATGACTTTTGTGCCTTTTGCACTGTTTTCTGCAAAAAATTTGCACTCAAGTACCAAGGCAAGGAAGACATTGAGTGTCATGTGACAGGGCCTGAACACATGAAGAATCAAAGAGTAGACAAGAACAGATTATCACAAGGGTTTTTTTCTGTCATTAATAAAATCAAGACAGTCTGAGCACATTGAACAATGAGTCAATATCAAACTTAGTGTGTGCAAAAATATATATTCTAAAGAAGGATATTTTAACATGCAGATTAGCAATAATGCACTGACAAAATGTAAGTTAGCTATGTGGATGTATAATAAAGTGCATACAAATTCAAAATAATGAACATATGTAGATTATATATAAGAAATAAAAAATGAAAAAATGAACAATTTGTCCAGCAAATGACCTGTATGTCCAGTATTTTGACTCATTGTGTCCAGCAAAAAAAGTGTAAGACCTTGGAGGGTATACTTTTCTTTATTCAGTTTAAAGAATATATTTGAAAAGTAGGTAATTGTTGATATTTTTCTTGTTTTTCCTTTAGAATTTTAATCCATCAATCCAATTTTTTTAAGATGCTACTATTATACAATAAATAAAGTTTAACTTGAAATCTTTGAATTTTGAAAGTTTAAAAAATTTTGTTTTAAAATTTTTTTTAAAGATCCAAATTAGTCTTAAAAAAAAAAAATTAAACTCTTAAAAAAAGATAAGTTTTTATAATTTTCAGTTATAATGTTTTAAAGTCAAAGAATATTTATATTAATACATTATATATATATAATATATTAATTAATTTTTCAGAAAATCATATTGGAACAAATATATTCTATTCATTATCCGGAACGTATACACTAATTTTCTTCAAAAGATTGAAAGAACAGATTCTCTTTAAAAGTGTGGAATAGTCCTTTATTTGTATTCTATATATCTAAATTGAACAAAGTCAAAAACTCTTTGTTTTAAATATGTAATACAGTTCTTGAAAGTTGTTTATTATTTCTTTAATAGAATCACACTTTTTATGTTTTATTAATCTTCAGGGATTGATAAATAGGCTTATTTTTAAAATAAGCTGAAAATTTATTCAAACATATTTTTATAAAATTTAAGAAATAATAAATAAAATAGTAGACAATCTGCCTTACTTAAATTTATAAGAAGACCAAGTGCTCTGTGAGTGGAAAATATTTAATAAGCTAAAAATAAGCATAAATTTTTAATAAACTAATAAGCATTAATTAAAATATAAATAAACAATAATTTAGGTAAATTCATAGAGATTTACCACTTATTATCAGTGAAGTATAATTTTATTTCATAAGTAACAAGTGTTTTCAGCTGTTTGCCATCTTCAGGTTATACAAATTGGAACTTTAAAAAACATTGAACATTAGAACATAAACAATGTGGTTTACATTGTAAATGTTTTGTAAAGTTTCAATTTGTATAACCCGAAGCTGGCAAACAGCTGAAAATGTTTGTTACTTATGAAATAAAATTATACTTTACTGCTAATAAATGCTAAATCTCTATGAATTTACTAAGTTAAATTAAGTTTAAGCAGTTAATGTTTTGATATGCCTAGACAACAATCATTTATTTTTAGCTTATTAAATATTTTCTTTATTAGAGTTTTAGTCATCTTATAAGTTTATGAAATAATTTTTTTAAAGAATACTATCACTTGTTCTCTGTTTTTAATTTTAGAATTGATTCAATCAAATTGTTTAATTTTTTAGAATCAATCTGGGCACATAGCTGATTGTTGTGAAAAAATAAAAAAGTGAGTTAAACAGAAATATTGGTGTTGTAATTTAAAAAAAATTAAGTAATATAAAAATTGTATTAGGAGTTATATAATTTACATTTACAATTATTTATAATTTAGCTGTTTGCTTTGGGAACAGTCTGATGTTACAGCTCAACTTTATATTCTTTTGTTAGCAGCATTTCTTGCTTCTTGTGTCTTTCCAGCTTGTCAACTTTTTACAACTATAGGTATGTTAAATTTAAAATTTTATTTAAGAAAATTAATTTTTTCAGATAAAAGATTTGTATGAGAATATTTTTAAATCAGACATTTAGGCTATAATATTTTAATTCTTTGTTATTATATAGCAATATTGAACAGAATAAACCTCTACGTCAGAACTGTCCAACCCGTGGGCCGCATGCAGTCCAGTGTGGTAATGAATGCGGCCCACCATAAAATTATAAACTTCCTCCTTTCTGTTATTTGTTTTGAGATTTTTATGTATTTAAGAAAATTTAATGAAGTTTTTATTATTAAAGACCTATCTACATTTCCTATTTCCATTTTCTAAAATATTTCTTATGTCAGTAATTAAAACTTCTTGATCCGCTCAATAATTTGAAAAAATTTCTGAACAAAAAGAAGTCGAATTTGATTATTTGTTATGGTGAATATCATATATTATACATTATTTATTAAGTTTTTCGTTTAATAATTATCGTTAGAATTAGTATTTTTTATGTGCGGCCCGAGACAACTTTTTTCCTTCAAATGTGTCCCAAGAAAGCCGAAAGGTTGGACACACCTGTTCTACATAATGAGAATTAGAAGAACCTGCTATAAGATTTTGATTATAATAAAATAAATTTGAATAAATAAACTAAGTGTGAATTGATTTTCAGAGAAATCTAGAAAAGATTTTAAAACACTAAATAAATGTTTGAATAAAAAAATTATCATAAACTGAGAGGGGAAAAATGTTTGCATTAAATGCTATTTATAAAACCAAATTCTTTCAATGTAAATTTGCATTGTGATCACTTAAATTTTAACAATGTTTATAAAAATAAAATACTGCCAACTCCTGTATCTCATAGTACTTCTATAACACAGTTAAAAAATTTATAGAAATTCTTGCATAATATGGTATTTATATAAGATGATTTCACTTTAACATAATTAGAGAATTTAGAAAAACTGCACATAATACTCTATTTTTGAATTTTTGTGTGGGGAAAATTCTCCCATTATAAATAGGAGAAAATAATCACAGTACTAATTAGCAATATGTTTAATTATATTCAATTCAAAACGTTTTTATCATATTTTGGTCTCATCAGTGAAAAATCATTAAAACAAACTTATACCTCATAGACTAAGCAACACTTTTAACTAGTTTTAACCTTTGCACTAATGCCAACATTAGTGCAGTTAGTGCAAAGGTAGAAACTGTTTTACTATTTGTGGTATTAATTATGCACATGTGTTAAATGGTATTTATTTGTTCATAGATACCATATAGCCACAAGTATATATCAAAAAATGTGTAAAAATTGTTATGTCGCATAACGCTGCCATTACCATACGATGTTCGGTTACCATAGTAACTGTACGACTTCCACGTTAAGAACTTTTTGAAATGTATTCTATCATTATTAGAACATTATCTGATGGCTTAATAGCCGAAAACGTATGCCACTTGTGAAAAGAACAAAGAATGACAACAAAATGACAAGTCCTGCCAACATAAACAGGTTGTAATTTTTAGAAAAATATATAAAATGTATATTTATTTATTTTTATTTAAATTTTCTTAAATTAATCACATCTATTTCAATGTCAATTAATTAAAAATATAGTAATTATAACAAAATTTACTTAAACAGTTGACAATTACTTTATATTAAGTAATATTCTATAACAGTAATTAAAACATTCATGACAGAAATTTTAAAATTTTAATTTTGATTTTAATTCAGAAATAGATGAGACAAATGAACCTAAATTTAAATCAATTATATAAAATAAAAATAAGCACCAATAAAGAACAAAATTTAACTTACTGAATAACCAACTGGGTTGTGTTGAATGGAATAATATAAAATTTACTGCTTTATTATGAGCTTTAAAACTATGATAGCAAACCAACTGAGAAGGATGTAAAAGATGAATTTCCTTATTACAACCACCAGCAGCTAAAATAGTTGTTTTGTTAGTACCTATTGTTATTATTGTCCAGTCCAATGTAAAAAGTTCCTGCAAATAATTATATTATTAGTATGAAAGACATTATGTTCGATTTATTAATAAAACTTAAAATTTACTTCAGTTAAATTTGGATGTTTATAGCGTTTTATAATTTTACCATATTGACAATCTATCAAACAAATAATATTTCCTCCACAAGTAGCAACGATATTTGTTGTTCGACCTAATTAACGAAAAAAATACCTAATATAAATATCATATTTTTTATTAAAAAAAGTAAATAAATATGAAAATAAATGTTTATTAATCTTTAAAAATAGAACAAAAAGTTCTAATTTGATATTATGGATATTTATTGTTTAGATATATATCATTTATCACTATGGTAACCATATGTCCTTTAGATTTTTTTTTCTTCTAAAATGGCCATTTTGTCCTTTATTTCGTGAATTGAAATAGTAAAATGAATACTGGCATGCAACAGATGTATCACAAAAACAAAACACTGTCTTTTTTGTAACAGTGTCATATTTCTCTGTCATGCCACTTGTGAAAAGAACAAAGAATGACAACAAAATGACAAGTCCTGCCAACATAAATTGTACAATCATTACAAGTGATTGTAATTTTTAAATATTTCACAGACAAACACATATCATTTAAAAATATTTTAAAAATCATCAAATTTCACTTTTGCCTCCCTGGAACTAATGCCCCCACTGAATGGGTATTTTCATTAGTGAATAATATGTGGATCACTGAGAAAACCCAATTAAAAGTTGAAACATTGGAAGCATGCATTTTATACTAAATGCAACTTTGACAAGACATGTATTGAGTTTTATGAATTAAAACACAAACCTGATTTATTAAAAAAAGTTCATTCTTGTAAAAATATCAAAATTAAATTTTTTAAAAATATAATATGATTGTTTAAAATGTGTTGATCATTATAATGTGTTATTTATTATTGATATTGTTTATATATTTTATAATAAATGTTATAAGGCTTTTTCAGTTTTAGTGAAACAAATAAATGCAATCTGTTTTTCCTTATTATAAAACAATTTCTGATTTGTCCTTTATTTTCTTAAAATATATGATCACCATATTTATCACTGATATTTTAACAATCTAGATAATTTTGAGTTACACACACACACACACACAGGGTGTTTCATAAAGAATTGAGGGGTTACAAAAATTTATTGCAAGTAAACCATTGAACTTACAGTAATGAAACCAGTATAGAATGAACGAGGAACTCAGTTTTTTTTTATACCTACAAATGTTCAATGAGTGCACCAAAGGTGACACAGCACACATTGACACAAGACTCTATGCTGTATGTGCATCAGCATAGAGTTGTCAGCAGTATCTACTGCTGCAATGATATTCTCCCATAAGTCTGTGATGTCATGCAGCATTGGTGAAATGAATATACTGTCTTTGATGTAATCCCACAAAAAAAAGTCACACAGTGTAAGGTCAGCTAATCTTGGGGATCACAGCATTAGGTGCTGGTCATTTTCAGATGTACCTCCTATCCAATGCCATGGTAGCACTGTGTCCAAGTGGAAATGAACCTCACTGTGGGAATGAGTGGGGCAGCCATCTTATTAAAAAATGCAATTAAACTTTTCTTTCAACCGAGGCATAAGCTAATGTTGTAACATGTCCAGATATATCACAACAGTAATAAACATCCCCTAGCAGCAGGAATGTGAACTATCATACAATGCAGAAGCTATTTGAATTCCTCTTTTGTTATGGACTGGTTTCATTACTGTAGGTTCAATAGTTTTCTTGCAATAAATTTTTGTAACCCCTCAATTCTTTATGAAACACCCTGTATGTATATTATGTATGTATGTATGTATGTATGTATGTATGTATGTATGTATGTAATGTATGTATGTATGTATGTATGTATGTATGTATGTATGTATGTATTTTATGTATTTATGTATAGTATCAAACTATTATAGATATTATTTACAAGTAATTCTCAATTTAAGAACAATCAGTTTATAAGTTTTTGATTAAATGAATTGTATATCTCTTCTTTGGCCTGCACAAAAGTATTCCATCACTGATCAATCATCCATTGTAATTTGTTTAAATAAATGATTTATTTTTCTATATAGTAATTTACAATCACTTTATAAATTGTTACATAGATAATTCATTGCCTTTTTCCTGCTATGATAAATTCAACAGAAAAATAGTTTTTATTGTTCCTAATAAAACTTTCCTGTGATGTTTTTGGCCTTTCATAAGGCCATCGTCAGCTATATAGTTTTAAGCTAAAAGAGCATTAATAGATTTATGGGTAACAGTTTCTCATTACAAACAAAAGAAAAAAATATAGGATCAAAGTACACAGAAAACATTCATAATAAAATATATATCATTAAAAATTAAAATAAATAATAAAGGCAAGTAACTTTTACAATTGTTGACAAAAAATATTGACAATAAATTGAAATATTGTATTAAAGAGTAAATTAATTGGAGATTAATTAAAGTGTAAAAAATAAAATAAGTGATTTGTAAGTTCAGGATAAAATAAGAAGTGACGTCAAACATGAGCAATGATGTTTGATAAACACACAAAGAGAGGGTATATTGTACAGAAAAAAGTTAAAAGGATATGAGTATACTGTGGAATACAAAACACTTTATTGAAAAATTATATGAAGTTAGCCCTTTACCAGATGAATTTTTAGCTACTAATAACTATATGTCATTGTATCCATCTATAAATTTAGAAGCTATGCAACTATGCTATTATATAGAATGCTCTTAATGTTCTTTCAATATGAAATTAGGAGTCCAAAAGATATCCATGAACTAACTGACATAGTCTATCACAGCTTGTACTTTATATTTTCCAGGATGCTATTATCTACAGACAAAAAATTTACCCATGGGAAGTCCTATGGCAGGCTATTTGCTGAAATGGTCATTAGATACAAAGAACAGATCTTTTATTAAAAGATCATTTTCATTTATATTGTAGATCAGGGCTGTCCAATTATAATGAACCCGAGGCCATAGCCGTGTTTACTAGAGATATGGAGGGCTGCAGTTACAAAAAAAGGGGCAAGGCTTTGGTATTTGATCCACTATTGTCTCAACAAATGGAACGCATAAATATAACCCTTTTTGGAAACCAATTTTATTTCAAGATTAGCAAACTTTATTACAAAATTATATTTACCAGATTGCATCCAATAAATATGCCTTATTACAAAATTATATTTACCAGATTGCATCCAATAAACATATTAACAAAAAGTTATAAAATATAAAGAAGTTAAAAAATATAAAAATAGTATGTAGGTACTTATTTAATATGATAAATGAGGATGGGCAACAGCATTTACAAGGGCTGGATATTTACATCCATTCCTGTTAAAGAAGAATCTCCAAGGCAGGTTCTGAATAGATTCTTAACTATCTTCATGTTAGAAAATGCACTTTCACACAAATAAGTAAGTACTACCAAATGTTGAGGTTACTTTCCGACCAAAATCACAAAAGTTAGGAAAACTTTCGTTAAACAAAGCAGTTTACCCATGTTATTTGTTATGAAAAAGTCATTTTTCCACCGCTACTAATATACTCGATTTTATTTTCTATTTTACGTTTTTTCTCACTCATTTCACAAATGCAACGAACTCGTGGTAAAATAAAAATTAAATTAAATTAAAACATAAAATAAAATTAAAACAGAATCTCACAACAATGGTCACATACTGAAATGGACAATTAAAACATAAAATAAAATTAAAACAGAATCTCACAACAATGGTCACACACTGAAATGGACAAATGGTGAGTGTTAGAAACAAAAAAATAACTAAAATACAGTCACAATTCAAAACTTTAAACTGAAATAGCTAAAACTAAAATTGATGTGATTGAAAGTCTTATAAAAACGTGATGTCATTGATAGCTTGTTGATAATTAAATAATTACTAATAATTAAGAAAAATTAATTAATTGAGTTAATATAATTCAATTTTAGGATTGTTTTTATTAATCTCTTAAAAAAGTAATAAATAAAAGTGAAAAAAACATAAAAAGTAATATTATATCAGAAATCGTGAAAGCCTCACGGGCTGCACAAAATGGCTTGGCGGGCTGCCTTTTGGACAGTCCTGTTGTAGATACATTGACAATATTTTCATAGTATAGAAAACACTAGAAGAAGCAGATAGATTTTATAGCCTGATTTAAAATTAGATTTAGATTTAAATAAACAACAAAAGAGCATATACTAAATACATTTTTTGATATTTTATTTGAGATTAAATCAGCAAAATAAACAATGACCATTTACTGTAAACTTATTTTTAGACTAATAAGATATACATGCTAGCAAACTCCTAAGACTCATATGGCAGTAAAAATGTAGCTTTCCATGCCTTATTCACACATGCAAACACCTACTGTTCATCAGAAGAGCTAAAAAATTGTGAAATTAAAGAAATTTTAGATCAAGGCAGAGTGTTCAATTAATCTAAAATTTCATGCTTAATGTACTCAAAAAGATAGAAAATCAAAATACAATACCCAGATAACCAACATTAAATATAACAACACATAATGATACCAAATGTTACAATGCAAAATATAATACCAGAATTTATCAGATACTTGTCATAAACCATAAGCATAATAAAAATAAACTGTGTGTAGGACACAACCAAGAAAAACAAAAAAAAATTAAAGTAACATCAATTGGACTTCAAATATGGAAAAACCATTACTGAACTTGATATCAATATAATAGAACAAATTATATCAGTAAATTGGACTAACACTAGAATATTTCAAAACACACAAAAAGGTATATATGACCGCATTGCTGAAGCTATACAAATAAATGAAAAATCTAAAAAATTATCTATTATCAATAAAAACATCTCATATGATATACAGTCTCCTTGACTGTGGTGTTTATAAGACATCAGTGCTTGTGTTTGATGTTACTACCAATTTTATCTGGAACTTAAGTATCACTTATTTTACACTTAATTGCTAATTAATTTATTCTTTAATGCAATATTTTGATTTATTGTCAATATTTTAACTTTTGATCATAATTCCCTTTTTATACTTTTTATTCTTATTTTATATCTATTTTTATTTATATATTTTATTGTAAAAATTACTAGTCTTTTGTATCTATCTTAATTTTTTATGACGTATATTTTATTATAAACATTATTCTGTGTACTTTGATCTTATATTTTTTTCTTGTATTTTATAATGAAAAACAGACACTATATATCTATTAATGTTATTCTTGTTTAAAACTATATAGCTGTGATGGCCTTATGGAAAGCCAAACATTACTGTTCCTAATAAAACTTTCATGTGAAAATCTGTTTTTTTTTTTTTTTTTATTATTTATTAAATAAATAAAAAAATTTTTAAAAATTAATTTTAATTTTATTTTTTTTTTTTTTTTTTTTTTATTGAATTTTTTTTGTTATAATTCATATCTTGATAAATTTTTCTTGTATACAGGATCCTGAAATTATTTTGGTAAGAAATTACATTATTTGATATATTTATTATCAATTTAATGATATAAATAATTGATTGTTTTTATTAGTTTCTTGCTTATTCTTTTCACTGATTATATTAGATATTCATGCCAAATTACTATGTAAACTATTAACTTTAAGACAAAATTTGCTTATATTTTGACAGTAAAAGTTCCACTATCAAATCTGGATTTGGCATATACCAATAATATGAGTATCTTTAATATGCTTACTACAATTTTCAAAATCTTTTGGAACTATATGAAACAATTTCAATTTATAAAACAATAATTGCAAATTATTCCAAATGTGTAAATCTATAATACAGTATAATATAAATTTGAACTATTACAGCATTTTGTCATTTTATTAGAATATGCTAAATCTAACCAATGTAGTCCTTTAAACAATTGAAATATTTTATGCCCATTAGTTTTAATAGAATAATTAGTCTAAATCCATAATTAATATATTTGTAATAGACAATTAAAAAACTTTAAACTTCCAGAAAATTAGATTTATGCAATTTAGCAGAATGAAGTTTTTTAAGAATTACATAAATTTACAATATTTGATAAAAATTTTATAATCTTCAAATAATATTAATCAATTTGAAACCACATTGATTAATATGTTTATTGCCTTATTAGGTTTAAATTTGAAGATCACTTGGCATGTAGCAGCTCAGAAATTCAAATCAATTTGCAAGAAACAGATTAAACAAACAATAATTGTCCCAAACTATAAGTATATATAATTATATTAATGATTTTGGAATACTTTATCATCAATAGGTAAAAATGCAATGACTTTCTAGTACTAAAATTCTTTTTAGTACTAAATTTAATACTAACTTAATAATAATTTATTATTAAATTTAATATTAATTTTTTAGTACTTACTCTTTAGTGCTAGGAAATTTCTAGAATTAACAGAAATGGATTTTTGGTTTATGAATTATCACCTAACATCATTGCCTATTATGTAATAAAAAATATACAGTGAAACCCCGCTCGTGCGTTCCCGTATCGTACGACTTTCCCGCTTTAAACGTCTATTTTCAGAAGTCCGAGCATTTTCCTATACATGCAATGTAAAACTTTCCCTCTTCCTACGTTTTAATTATATAACTTTTTTATTATGACGTCATCAGAGTTCCCGTTTCATGCGTTTTCCCGGCTCGTTTGACTTTTCAGGCCGGTCCCTGAAAAGTTTCAAAATCGGGGTTTCACTGTATATGTATATGAAAGTAATTCAGAGAGTAATGCACCATATTTTTTTTTAATTCAAAACCATTATTTGGAAAATAAAAAACTTTCATGCATTATATCTTTTAAACAGAGCCTCAAAATCAAAAACACAATTAAACTTTTTTATTTGAAATTTTATCCACTATAAGTCTGTAACCTTATTGAATCATCCTATAGCTGGTCAATTTTTAAAATGATTTTATGTGAAACATTAATCCTAAACAATCTAGAAAATGTTATAATAGATTGTAAATCAGTATTGGTACTAGATGATAGAGCTCTTTTCTAAACTTTCAATTGTGCATCTCTGTCTTTGAAAAAGATTAATATGAAATAGGATTCATGCTTAGATTCCCTTTGGTAAAAAGAGCTCTGATTTCACCTCAATCAGTATAATATTCTACAAGTTTAATAAATGTAAAAATTGGAGAAGAATTTAATATTAGAATTTCCCTCATTTTAAAAATTTTTACGTTATTGAACTGCACTAATTTATATCTAGTTTTCATTTTTCAAAATTATTTTTTCTTTTAGGGCTGCTTGCATGAGTCTTATTCTGCAGGTTAAAACAAGCTTTAATCTGCAGATTTAGCTTGCTGCATTACATGATGTCAGATCTCTAGGATAAACTACCAACTAATTTAACCAGCCAATTTTGGGCGGGTTAAAATTAATTCTATAGATTATCCAGCAAAACAATATGGCAGACTATAGCAGTTCTGAATCCAAAGCTGAAAATTTCTTGTGAGATTTAGATTAATTAAAGGAAATCAACAGTTTTATGGTTACTGTCAAAGATAAGTGAAATTTGCACTTTATAAATCAAAAGTCTGTTATTTTATTTTAAATTTATAAAGTAAATTGTTATTAACATATTATATATTCACTATGTTTGTGTGTATTATAACCAAATATATTGATTTTCAAGAGTAACTAATAAACAAGAAATACAGACCTACATTTTCAGATCTACATCAGACTTATTAATTATAAATCAACATTTACTAAGGGGATTTATGCAATCCAAATAATCCTAATCAAGATAATCCTAATAATTAGACTTATTATTACAAAGTATTCAGATATTATGCTAGTATATGCTTAATCATATGCATACAGTATTTGGTTAATATTTTTAAAAATAATGAACTAAAAGCTGAGCTGTAAGTATTCAAAAAAGTAAATACTTAATCAATGCCTTCATGTTCAAACGAGTTGCTATAGTAAAGAGCATGTGCAGTAACTATCTTCATGCTATCTGGCTGATAGCTAAATTTTGCCTCATGCAACATACTGTACTTAATCTTTAGATTTTCAAATGGGTTAGAGTTATTCTACAAATAACTATTCTGCAGATTAAACCAAAAGTCATGCAACTGGCCCTTAGAAAGAAATCATTTTATCACAAAATCAGTCAACTTATAATTCATTTAAACAAATTATATCTTATTCTATATAATAATTTGCACTCTCTTATTCATATTTTAGTATATTTTTCTTGAGTATCTTACAACTCTCAATTTATTTCATAAAAGAAACTTCTGTTATTTAGATGATCTATTATTAATTTTATAAGAATAACTGACTGTTTTTACGATTTTTTTCTTGTTTCTTTTCTTCACTAATTGTATCATTTATATTTCATATCAAATTATTTCTGTATAAAACTGCTTTACATTCATTATCTTATGTCAACAGCAACTATATCCAAGATTATTGTTAATTAAAAGTTATTTCAAATTATAAAATAAAAATCTATAAATCATAAAAAAAGTAAAAATTATATTTTTGAAATTCAAAATTTAAGATATTTAAAGTAAAATATTTCTTTAATATAATCTGATGGCATCATCTATAACCTGGACTAATTATATCTGGTTCAAATGCAGCTTTCCAAACTTGAGTTTTGCTATCCTCAGCATCATTTTGAACTGAATGGCAACGAAGAAAACAGTATGGTCTATAATTAATACTGAATGCTGATTTATTTATCTGAAATAAAAATTGATTATTAATAAGATACTATAAATGGAAATGAAGTGAAAATTTTAATATTAAAATTCAAAATTTAATAATAATTATATGATAGCACTTAATATATCTACACATATTTAAATTATTAACATTTCTCTAAAAGTTCCTCTGCTATTTATATTGAATAAACAGAAGAAAAACGAAGATTGTGCTAAAAATTCAACACAAACAGGAATTCAAGAAAAAAACTACTATGTATAATAACACTTTCAGCTAACTTTATTAGCTTTATCATTTACAATACACAAAGATCAACAAGATCATATCTAAATTCCAAAACAGATTCTATCTAGATTCCAATTATATTCAAAGTTCAACTAAAAAAAAAAAAAAAGGAGAAGAGAGAGAGAGAGAGAGAGAGAGAGAGAGAGAGAGAGAGAGAGAGAGAGAGAGAGAGAGAGAGAGAGAGAGAGAGAGAGAAATTAAAAAATTAATATATATCTCATATTTAAAATTATTTTCTGTCCAACTTTTTCATGCAGTGAATCAAATACCAAATACTGTATGCTAAAATCCTCTGGCAATCTGAAGGTAAACAGGAAGTTATAAGAGAAATTATAATTGCCATAGAATTCAGTTTTCAAATATCAATTTCAGATACCTGTAATATTACAAACAAAAGAAATTTAAGATGGAACTAGATAAGAAGCTGTAAGAAACAAGCTGTAAAAAGTGTGATACCTGACAAACTTAGGTTTTTTTAAGAGTTATTGTACTATAAGTTATGTATAAAAAATTTCTTGATGTATAATTTATATACTTTTCTGTGCTGTTACAATCTTTAATCTCTACTGGAATAGTATCTAAGCCTGGTTTTGTGTGTTTCTGTATCTTTCATTTATCATTATATATGGTAATGAATAAGGTATTCTTTCTATTAAAGATATTAATCTTTCTCTAGAAGTTTTTTCAATTATCCTATTCATATTACAAATTGGCCTATTAATGCTAACATTATAAAACTATATTTCTACTTTTTTTTTATTTGTTCTACATTTTGTTTTATTCTCATATCTTGTATATGCTCCTATTCTTTCTCTCTATATGTTGTTTTAGTTTTAGGATGTTCTTCTTATGTAACTGTGTATTTGTATAATCCATTCTAACTCTTCATTTATCAGTTCTTACGTATTGCAGTGTGCTGTGATTCAATACTGTATATCTAAAGTATGAGGGGTGATCTAAAAGTAAGGTTACAAAGCCTGAGTGAAACGTGTACATTTTATTTCATACAACCAATACAGCCAACTGATGATAAACCAATACAGCCAACTGATAGTACATATATTGGTTATTTTTCGACATAGTCTCCATATCGGTTTAGGCACTTGTCACTTCGTGGGATAAGTTTGAATATTCCCTCCTGGTAAAAATCCTGTCCTTATGTGTTCAGCCATGTTGTCGCAAAGTGTTTCACCTCCTTGTCTGAAGTGAATTGTCAGTCTCCTAGGTGCTCCTTCAAGTGAGGAAAGAAAAGAAAGTCGCTTGGAGTGAGGACCAGGCTATAGGGAGGGTGTTCGATGATACCCCAGCGAAATTGCTTCAACAGCGTGGTGGTCTTTTCGGCTGTATGAGGTCGCGCATTGTCGTGAAGGAAGATGACGCCCTCGGTGAGAAGTCCTGGCCGTTTCCTCCTGATTGCTTCATGCAATCATGTCAAGGTCTCGCAGTATTGATCAGCAGTCATTGTGTACTCTCTTTTCAAAATCTCCACAAGTATCACACCTGTGCTGTCCCAGAACAGTGTGGCCATCACCTTCCCTGCAGATGGCGTCACCTTAAACTTCCTTGTCTTTGGAGAGGAGGTGTATTTCCACTCCATTGACGACCGCTTACTGCTGGAGGTGTAGTGATGGATCCATGTTTTGTCATTCGTGACAAAGCGGTGAAGAAAACTGTTCCTTTCCATGGAGAACCACTGCAAAAGTTGCAGACTTGTCCCCATGCATTTCTTCTTGTGTTGGTTGGACAGATTTCGTGGAACCCATCGGGAACTGCAGAATATCGTGAACAATGTGCCAAACGCTTCCGAATGTCATTCCCAATTCTACCATCATATGCTGTAACATGATTCTCCTGTTGTCCTGAATCAGCTCCTCCATGCGAGCTGTGTTCAAATCTCTTGATGATTTGAACACAGTTTGCATGAAGTCCAGTTTAATTAGATATCAACTGGGTCGGTCACTGCGATCCTTGTCGGTGACCTTTTCTCTATCGGCCGCAAACTTTTGACACCATTCTGCGGTATGCTGACGAGACATTACAGTCTCTCCATAAACCTCTATCAGCTGCCAGTGAATTTCAGCCGCGGTTTTATGTTTCGACCACAGAAATCGAATAACTGAGCGGATTTCTTCACAAGACCAGTTTTCCAAATGAGTCACCATTTATGTTAACCTACAACTACCGCTGTAGGTGGCAGGTAGCTGAAACTCTGCACAGTTGCCAACCGCATGTATTAGAATTACGGCATACTACTAATTTCTCTATAACAGACGAAACTCCAGGAATATTGGCCTTGTAACCTTAGTTTTTGATCACTCCTCATATATAGAAAGGAAACCTATGCACCTTGTTCCTCTTTAATGACATGAACCTTGAATCTACAAAATGGCAATTTTTAGAGCTCTTCTTAAAAGAATTACAATCCATTGCAACATGAAAATCAAAAAAAAGCATTAGAATTAGACTGTATAAAAAGTACAAGCGTATCGATACATGAAAAGCTGTATTTTAAAGCTAAAATAACATACAGCGAGAAAGAATAAGAAGGCAAACATGATATATGAGATTAGAACAAAATTTAGAACACAGTTTTATAAAATTAATATTAATAAGCCAATTTTTAATATGAAAAATATAACTGAGGATACCTGTGGAAAGAAATTAACTTTCAATAGAAAGAAAACTTGTTCAATATCTTATTTAATGATAAAGGCAAAATACAGGAATACAAAGCCAGGCTTATACACTATCCCAGTAAAGATTAAATATTAACAGCACAGAAAAATATGTAAGCTATAAACCAAGTAATTTTTCTATAAGTAGTAGAGAACATAAGGATAATGTATCATACAGTGCAGCATGCAATGCAATGCAAAAAATGATGACCTACCAATTAGATATCAAATGGTAAGAAGATAAAATAATCAGAAACTGAAGAGCTGAGGCTGGGAAATAATAACTGAGATATTGACCAGTAGAATGGAAAGTCTATAACTCTTCAAATAACTTGATAACTATTATAAATTTTGAAAATCAGTTAATGCCAACAAATAGGAAGTCATGAGTAGGCTGTCTTCAAATCAGCTGATTATGCAAATGAGGACACTTGTAAATTCTAACTGGTAGGAAAAAATTTCCAATACAAACTTGTTAAGCATTCAATTCTGAACACTAAAAATATTTCATCAAAATTGGATGAATAGTTCATCCAAAACTGAAACAAAAACATTTTTATATGCAAAGGATTGACATTTATTTCTGATATGTAATTAACAAACCAATACCAAAACATAATATCTCAAATAAATTAACTGAAAATGCACAGCCTAATCAACAAGCAAAAACTAATCAAGGATATGTTTAAAATGTCTTCCACCAGCACCCAAGTACAGTGGAGCATGATATTGGATGAAGTTCCTCACAGTCTTTATTGTCAGTAGAAATCTTTGCACAAGCAATAATAATGTGGTTTTGAAGATCCTCTACTGTTGTTATGGAAGACTGAAAGTTATAGCCTCATCAATTTCTCTTTGTAAGTGATATGATCTTGGGCTGCAAAGTCGCAGTTTAGAACGACTAGTAATAATTCTAATTATAAGCTAAACCTAACGGCTAGCGACTCTGCAAATTCCAGAATTCGGCCTGAGCTCAGGTCTTTAACTAAGTTCTAACTTAAAACTAAGTAATTATAAAACAAACAATCTAACAACAATATAACGTCTAATTGACGAAACGAAACCAAATATCGGAATTTACACTAAAAGTACCAATTAAGTGTTAGCAGTAAAACGAACAAAAACGATGTTAGAACTTTCACTAATAAATTAAATAAATTTCCAAACAAGTTAAATAATAATAAAACTATAAATTTATTAGACTCAAAACACTTACAAATGCGTTAGCAAATGCTTTATTGAAACTATAATAAAGCAACAAACAAGTATCCAACAAAACTTGTTTAATTCAATTCAAATATCAACAATCAATTATTCACAAAAGAAACGAACCTTAAATACTACTAAATTCTACTACCTCCACCTCTGATACAAACTTCCAACTATAGTCGATCCTTATAAGAAACTCAATTGTCACTATCGTCAATTCTACATCTGGAATTTCAGCACCTCAAAAAATTTGTCGATTGCGTCGTTCTTTTATAATCGAGTGATGAAAACGTCAAAAACTTGTCGATTGCGTCGCCTTTTATACGCGAGTGACGAACAGCACAACGTGTCGGTTGCGTCGTCTTTTATACTCTCGAGTGACGAACACAGCCGCACTCGCTCATTTACATACTTATACGTAACAAGTTTAAAGTTGTCATGCTTGTCGATTGCGTCGTCCTTTTTATACAGAGTGACGAACGCCGCCGCACTCGCTCATTTACATACTTATACGTAACAAGTTTAAAGTTGTTAATTTACAGAGTACATTTACATACTTATACGTAACAAGTTCAAAGTTTTAGTTTACAGAGTATTTATCTGAACCGCTCTTCCGATCTGAGCTTAGAGTAATTCATTCATGTCATCATCTTTACAGTTTAATTTATATATCGAAAAAAACACTGATGCGGATCCATTCTTATTTTTTCACATTATCAGTTTTAGTGGTAAAATTTATGTAGATAAGATGACATTTTAATCGATCATTTCTGGTAAAAAATTCATTATTAACCGGGATAGCTCTTCCGGGTACGGGCGCCGTTCCCGTATTATCATTAACCGGGATAGCTCTTCCGGGTACGGGTTCCGATCCCGTATCATGTGATTGATTTTCACATATCAGTTCAGTGGTAAGTAGTATGTAGATAAGAGGACATTTTAATCGGGAGCTCTTCCGGAGACGGGTTCCGATTCCGTATCACGTGATTGCCAACTATGACATTCCGGATACGGGTTCCGACTCCGTATCACGTGATTGCCAACTACGACTGAGAAACGTGGGGAGAAACATGGGAAGTAAGTTAACTTTTAAACTAAAATATAATACGTTAGGAAGGTGGAAGTAAGTTAACTTTTAAACTAAAATATAATACGTTAGCCTTCCGGAGGACAGTTCCAATTCCGTATCACGTGATTGCCAACTACGATGGAGAACGCTTCCGGAGGACAGTTCCAATTCCGTATCACGTGATTGCCAACTACGATGGAGAAGTGGAAGTAAGTTAACTTTTAAACTAAAATATAATATGTTAGCATATAGAAAAGAAGTTACATTTTAAACTAAAAATAATACGTTAGCATAGAGGAAAATAACGATAAATAATAGAGTGCATAATAAAATAAAAATAGGACAAGTCAAAGTCAACTTCCTCACAGGGCTTTTTAAGGAATTGACATATGAGAGATCTAAATATTTGTCTTTCTTGATAAAGTCAAGCTACAACAGCACTGCAGCATATGACCAGAGAAGTCATTTCATTAAGTGTGCACTCAGCTCTGTTGTACTGTATATATATATATTGAATTGTCCTGTGTGAATGTCACTTTTTATGCCAACTGAACAGAAAGATGACACTGTGTGGAAGATCAAAAAGATTTAATTTAGAAACTTAAATCTTTTCAATCAAATGAAATTTCTATTATATCAGTAATATCAGTAAATTTCAATCAAATGAAATTACTATTACTGATCTAATAGAAATTTCATTTAAGCAGACTTGATCCTATAGTACAGCACTTCTTAAACTATGGATCGCAACCCCAAATGGGATCACTAAAATTAAATTCAAACACTTGAATTTGAGTTTATATATAATTTCACAAACATAAATAATAATATAATATTTATTGTATGTATTTTCAGTGTAGTTGGTTGATTGTGTTCATCTTAATGAGTGTATAAATGATTTATGTACTTGTATGTTTTAATTCATATTTAATACCTGGGGTCGTGAAAAATCTCGTGATTAAAAATGAGGTCATGAATGAAAAACGTTTAAGAAGCACTACTATAGTACAATATTTTTGAATCTTTTTTAATTAATAACCCCCTTCTAGTACACTGGATTATCTGCAACTTATCATAACAGATATAAATTTCTTCTTTTAATGATTATTATTTTTAGAAATGGAAATTTTTATATAGG